>OY978511.1:7118914-7298704 GCA_963854855.1 Nasturtium officinale | reverse complement strand
CCATGACCCAGTCAGCTTTGTGGCTGTAGTACGGCCTGATCTATTTACATATAAGAAAGGTGTTGTTCGGGTGGAGACTCAAGGAATATGCATTGGCCACACACTCATGGATCAAGGCCTCAAGAGGTTTGTAACTGTTCTTCACCAAAAAGACACATTTAAAATTTTGAAGACCATTCTACTCTAAAGAGCGGTTTTTGATCCAATTGCAGATGGAACGGAAGCAATCCATGGGTTGGATATTCACCAATATCGGTTGCCTGGACGGTAGATGTACAAGGTGTATTGGAATATATCAAAGCAAAGCTGATGAAGCCATAAAAGATTAGTTTTAGTCACAGACAGACTCATCAGAATGTGAATATTTCATTTGTTATGGCATCATCACATTCATCTATTCTGGTTCTAACCTTAATTTCATCTCTGTATTTGACCTGTATAAATGTTAAATCTGGTATAATAAATAAAAACTATCTTCTTTTTCTCTCTTTTTTTTAATGTTTGTTTCTCTCCTTTGTTCTTTGTTTTTTTTTTTTTTGCTGCTAGTGATAGACACTATTATTATCTCAGCAAAATCATACGAATATTATGATTATTTCTCCAAATAAATGGATATTCCAATTCATAAACAGGGGTTGTGGAGAAGTTACAATTTAGGTTTGAACTTTTGTTATTAGTCGATGTTGATAAATTTTGAATTAATACAATTTTAGAGATCATTAATGAATAATATATATATATATATGTACATAACTTGGAACAACACACTGGTCAAAACGGGTAATGCAATGCAGTGATCCAGATAAGTAATGTACAGTTGACAAGTAGGATTGGGATAGGGAAACAGGTGGGTCACGTAAGTATGATCACCGCCAATGATAACAAGTGATGAGCTATCATGGAAAGTCGTTAAAAGTCGTTGACGTGTCAGTCATCACCTCTCGTCCAATCATATTACATCTTCACTCACGAGTGAGAGACTAGCAAGCATCTTCCCTACCAAAGATCTACTTTGATTTGCGAAACAAACGCCAGAATATCAAATACTACAAATCAAAGCTGTGATTGGTTTAACCAAGCTGATGTGGTGGGCTAGTTTTCATAAGCAGACGGTTTTGGTTAAGCTTTATTGAACAATCGTTAGGAATTGGAAATAGGTGTGCTGAAATTTTTTGATACAATGTGTGTAACATAGTTTTATCTTGTTAAATATACAAATCATTTTTGTTTTATTTTAGAGAATATACGTAAATCATCAAAATAAGTTTCGTTGAATGAGAAACTGTTGTTTCTTCTAAGTTTTGGGTTTTCAAATTCGATTCCATATGTTTTAGAATATTTGTATAGGAGAGTAAAGATAATATATTATATATATACATGTTATTTAAAAAATAAAAAAAAAATATGATGAAAAATGATAGAGTGTGAACATGTAAAAGAGGGTAGACTAAGGAGAGGATCTTAAATGTGGATGGTTATAACAAGTTGGCCAAAGCTCACTATGCATAATTGTATCTACAGGCAAAATGGTGGATGATGTTAATCATCATCATGATGAAGTCGGAACTAGTACTCATGAGTACTTCTACCTCTTTTTATTTTAACCTTTTAATTAAGAAATAAGAAAATGTTGAATCATTTACTACATCCAAACTATATACAGTGAATATGTAGTATGTGTATGTCATATGTAAAGAGGTCTGTAAACTAGTACTATTTACTCGTACCGTTAAAGAAGCAAAACCGATATAGTTGGGGACAATTTTTTTCGTTTATTTTTTCGCCATAGTTGATATAGTTGGAGAATTTTAAACAATCAAATATTGTTGACAAAAAAATAACTAATAATAGTTTGAAAATACAAACTGATATGAATTACTTGGAAAACTTAGTTAATATAATTTTTTTACTTTTTAAATGTTTGAGATGTTAGAAATCTTGAGACGTAAGAGTATCTAGCTATTTGATTTTGAATTTTGGAAAACGATGTACTGAAGACATAATAACACTATAAAAAACATCTCCGTCTCTAAAATTAGTTTGTTGGCAAGATAACGATATACATATTATTTAACAATTAAAATTTCAGTTGGATTGTATCACTGTGTTTTTTTTTGTTGGGTAAAAGATTGTATCACTGTTGTTGTTGGCTTCTTACTCATTAACTGCCTTAAATCATGAGGTCAGATTTTCTTTTTCCTTTTCTTTTCTCCCTTTTCACTAATTTTCAGTAAATGGTATTTAAGAGACGCTGAAAAAGTTCGACAAATTGGATAATTGCACTGGTTAGAAAAAAGGAGAAAAGAGAGAGAGAGAGAATTAAGGGGTTTGTATAATTAGAGGGGTTTGGTCATCATTGGATGCTAAGGGGTTTATTATGAGACTGGCAGCTACTCCTACTACTAATTCGTGATTACCTAAGACCCATTTTGTCTCCCTTCTCTTAGGTTTTTTATTTTTCAAATTTCTTATTTCAATTTAATTATATTATATAATAAGATTAAATCGGGAAATAATAAGATTCCACGAAAATTAATCGGATTAGATGAAAAATAATCAAATTATTAATTTTTGTAATGAATTATTTAATAATTGTGGTGGATAGATTAGGTCTAACGACTATGTAAAATGTAATTGGAGATAGAAAAAAATTACTGAGCAAATTACTTTCAATATTCTAGATTTATTCAATATTAAAAGGTTATATTTTGGTTTGATATATTTGAGCATACATCCCTGGTGTTGTAAGCAATTTGACTATTCATTCCGTGTACCATAGACTCAGCTATATATCAATGGTCGATCTTTACCGACTCGGAAGACTAAAATATAACCTTCACCAAGAATTGGACAAACACTTTCACTTACAATTTTATGTTGAATCTTTCTGAAAGATTTCTTTTGAGCTAAGAGTGGAGTTAATTACTGAAACATCATCGATATTATTTGCCCTTTGATAACCTGCATTGATATTGAGTGACTTGTTTTCAGTGGTCACATACATTTTTGCATTATATGACGTTCACTAAGCGAATTTAAATCCAAAAAAATATTCATAGTGACAAATCCATGGAAGATTATGAAGCCACATAATATGGAAATAAAGATGGATTTGTTTCACCTAATGGTTAATATATTCTTATAAAGTAGCGCATGTGCATAAAGATACAATTTTGCACGATAGTGTAACACCCAGAGCGCAAAGTTAACACGATGCTTCCTCTTTATTCTCTTTCTTTTCCTATTTTAACTCATATTATATAACTTGGGTTGCCTTTTATGAAATTAAATATCAGTAACAAAAAAAATCGTGTAGACAAAACAAAACAAAGTGGAACCCCAAAATGCAGGGCGAAAGCAGAATGCTTGAAAAATAATAGTTCTAAGAATATTTGGTTGATCATTTTGTTTTTCAGAAAACTGAGCCATTGTCCCGATTTCTAGTTTTATTTGACGGATATAATTCACTAATGTATGCCTTGAAAAATATTAGTAAATACTAAATACTGATCGGAATAAATAAACTTAAAGTTTTATATTATCTACTAAAATATATATATATATTTTGCACCATATTGAACATATTTTAAAAATAATGCATAGCAAGTTCCGTAATGCCATGCAAAAAAACACGATATGACTTGTTTTACTCGATTGGGCTTAGCTAGGATAATGTCTGAAAATATAAAAATCGGGTAAAATATTCCTGAAACAATTGAGTAGGTGGTACTGTTTTTAGATGGCCGGTATCACAAGTTTAGAAACCTCGTTAGGATTAGATGAACAACAAGGTATGAATGGTAAGGATCTAGACCCGTAGAATAAGACCACATCATCAATCTACGCGGGAAAATCATTTTAGGATATACTCGCATTGATAATTCATATAGTCGTTACTGTTTCTACGCCATTAACTATGCTACTTTTAATAGATGATCATTTCAATTTTTTTTTTTTTAAAGCATATGTTCTTATCAAAAACAAAAAAATATATATTAATATGTAGCTGACTGAGTCATATTATTCTACATGTTAAGTTTAGTTGTTTGACTCTAGAGGTTAGTTTTTGTTTAACTGATTTAAGGAGAATGTAAATGAGAAAAATAGAGAGTACATATATCAAACTAAATTATGAAATCCATTTTTATAAGCATCACATATGAAACTATAGAAAGTATATAAATGGACTCTCATTATTAGTTTGTATTGTATTTTCATGTGTCAAAAAAAGAGAGCCATTTATCTCTTAATTACTATTTACTACTATGCTTCTGACCATGTATATCATTAGTGCTCCACCCCACAAAATCTTAGTTAAAGTATTCATTATATGTTTTAAAACTAGAAGATGTTATGATAATGTTTCCATGCAATGCAAATGGACGCACTTTATCTTATGGAGACCCAAAACATAAAAAGAAATATAGTTCTAAAGGGATGAAATGATGACAAATTACAATGATTAAAAGTTTCGAAATAGTTTCATACCCACACGATTGAACAGACTTTATAACATACATTTTGATGTCCTACACATACAACAAATAAAATAGCATGAACATTTAATTATATACTATGATACTTGTTTACATCACCATTTATCAAAACATAAGCCATTGCTCAGTCTGTTTTGGTTGTTTAAATTCAGAATATATTTTTCTTAGTTATTTTCAAGAAAACCCGTCAGTTAAACTAGAAAAATACAACTAATTATAAACATTCAAACAATAAGAAGAGAACAATCCATATTTTCAAAAGTTTTTTTTGTATAACTATTTATAAAACAACTCTTGATTGGTAAAAAAATTAAGTAAAACATTAGTTGAAGAGACGTGAAGTTGCATTGCCCTTTTTATTCTAGAATGTATTGTTCAGTATCTATAGTATTAACCATATTCATGGAACATTACAATCATTCTAACTGTTAACAGACTAGGAAAAGAAAAGGAATTAGAGGAGCATTTTAAAGGTGATGGGATAGTTTTAACTGTTAAGGCCAATCATAATTATTCAGCAAAACATTTTTGGGGAAAAAGATGTCATTTCAAATTCCCTTTAAGTTAACCATAGAATGGATGACTCACACACACATCCCCACTTATTAATTATCATTGCCTTTGATGTAAGCAAGTAGTGCAACCACTATTTATTTTTACTTCTATTTTTTTATTTTTTTATAGTTCCATTTCAAGACACACATTAATTATGAGTTCGAACTTGTGTTTTGGATTTTAAAGTTCATTGATTGCTTAGTTCAAAAGGAACATAACACATTAAGCGTTCACAAAACATGCATTAATAGGATTTTCCAAAATTCATCCCATGAATAAGATAATAAAAGCCAAAAAAATCACAAGATTTGATAAAGAAAAAGTAATTATAAACGTGAAAGTGCAATAATTCGTATTATTATGCAACCAAACAAGGTCCACGAGGGAAGATGGTAAAATGAAGCTATTGGATGACAATTGACGAAAGTGCCCATAAATAAAAACAACCCACCTTGTAAACTATGATGTTTCACGCTGTGGCATACTCATCATTACCCATGGAAGAAAATTTTAATTTTAGCTTTAGGTTTTTGAGGTCCCAAAACTTTACTCTTCATAATTTCTCTCTTTTTATTTTATTTTAAATTATTTCGATCTTTATCTAAATAAAAGGATGATAACAGAAAGACAAAAGGTCATGAAGGGAATCGGCCACGAGCACTATCTAAAATGTGTTATTATGGCTGATGATGAGTAGTGTTGACTAAACCAATATTGACCAAACCGGGACATGAAAGGAGTAAAGAGAGCAATGAAAATGGTCCAAATTGAAAACTTGAAATTGAATAATGAATGATGATGGTTCGAACTAATCCCCAACCATCATTGCGAATCTTTGGGGGACGACGGCCTATATAGCCCTCCCCTTCATCATCATCATCATCATATTCACTCAATAACTCGTTTCACCCTCTTCTATAATTACCTTATTACCCTTCTCGTACTACAAATTTACCCCCTCCTCCTATGATCCTATCTAAGGTCCTAAACCCAAGCCGGCCTACGTACGTATTAAGTCTGGCTTTAGATTTAGGGTAGACAGAACCGTTTTTAATGTTTTACTTCTTTGAAATATTATGATGAATCAAAACGATGACGTGAAAATGTTTATTTTGGCGGGTCGGGAACGGCTATATCTCACAAGTCACACCAAACTAAAACGTGAAAATGCATTTAAAAGACAAAAATAATCCTAGAGATAAATTTCAAAAGAGTAAAAAAAACAAAACCATCCCTCAAGTTCACCTATAATTTTTCTTCTTTATCTACTTCGGATCATCATTCACATGACGCAACACAAAATCTCTTTCTCACCCTTTTACCTCACATATCATAAATATTATATTTTATATGTTTAAGAGAAAATATAGAGCTGCAAAATCGGCCGCCATCTAAGCATAAACACAACACAAAGCATGATTGTTGTGTCAGGAGAGAGAGCTATGTCCCCTTTCACCCTCTCTCTATCTAGCTTTTGGGGCTCTATATATACAGACACTATCTTCATTTTGTTCTCTTTGTCCCTCTACCTTCCTTACAATATATCTCTCTCTTACAACAAAAGCTCACTTCATTCGTTTCTAAAGACTCTCCTTCTCTAAAGGTAATCTCTTTCTCACTCTCTCTACAAGAATACATGTCTCCCCTCACGTACAAGCTACGTGCATATCATTTACCATAACATGTAACAACCCAACTTCTTTTTTGGTTTTCGTTTTTTTAAACTAAATTTAAAAATTGATTGAAAAACTTAAAGCTTTATCCTATTCTTTCAGACAAAGAAAGGCAACCGAACAAATCCTATTTGTTTGTTTGTTTTATTTTTGTTTCAACAAATCTCTTTTAAAAGTTTTCAAAAAGGTATTTTAGCTTGTTGTTAGCTCGTACATGCTCTGTTTCGGTGGGTTTTTGTATTTTTGTTTTCAAATATCATCATTATACTTACTCCATCATCATTACTTTATTTTTGTTTTCATTGTTATGGTGGCTTTATTTTCTTTTTCTTATCCTTGCAACCTAAAGAGCATGATTGTTTCTCTGTTTGATAATTGATTTTTTCTCAAAAGAAAAATTGGCATTTTGGGTAGAAAACGAAATAAATGCAGTCATGATTTTTGCTTAATGTAATTCCTCATTAAACGTGTGAAGCTGCACAAGCCATGTGGTGCTGCAATGATTTTACCGCAATTGTAATCATAACATAGAGAGCTTTGATATATATAAATCTCTTATTCTTCTTCTTCTTCTTCTTCTTCTTCTTCTTCTTTACTATTGTTTATTTTAACATAAATTCAAAATTTTGCTTCTTAATTTTGAAGACACAGAGCCAAGTATATCAAGATGGAGAGGCTAAACTCGAAGCTGTACCTGCAAAATTGTTATATAATAAAGGAGAACGAGAGATTGAGGAAGAAAGCTCAGGTTTTGAATCAGGAGAATCAACAACTTCTCTTCGAACTCAAACAGAAGCTCTCCAAAACCAAGAACCTTAATGGAAGCAACAACAACAATCTCTCTTCAACAAGCTCTGCTTCTGGACAATCCTGATGCAACAAATCTCTTTAGGACAAGATTTGGATTTGGTAGACTGAAAAAACAGCATCACTCTGCTTAATTAGAAGAACCCATCTCTTTTTTTTTTTGGTAATGTAAGAAAATAGTTAAGAATAGTGGTTAGTGGTAGTACTATTAATTAATTATGGAGTAGTTGTATTCTGTTGGATTGTTCTAAATTACTAGAAAAAGGACAGAAGTATTGTGTGTGTGCTATCTGCATATCTTATCAAGGATATTTTACTTTTGTTTCCATTTATATGTTAATTAGATTTTCATATTTGCCTTTTTCATGTGGGGTTTGGTTCTTTAGGACATGGTGGATTCTGGGACTACGTTGTACCTTCTGTTCTTCTCTTAAACAACCCAGTATCTTTATATATATTTTGTTTCTTATCCTTTTCATTATAAGATTCTACATTCTTCCTTTGTTTTTCTAAATTCCTACTACGTTAATAGTTATAGTTCAAATCACGTGATCAAAGTTGTATCATATTTTTTTGAGAGAAGGAGGTTTTGGACTAGATCATAATCTCTCAGAGTACGAAGAAAACCATATGAAAATCTCTGTCCAAATGGAAATGACTAATGTTTTCATTATTGAGAGAATCAATTTCTGGTTAAGCCAACATGATTACTTGTTCCTCATTAGGTCGGAATGAATCTTGTTTAAACTAATACCATGAATCGAAACCAGCTTCAAATTTCTTGGAAAATGTGGCGTAGAAACTCGAAACATAATTGTCCAAAGTGAATCATCATAAACTAGGAATTGGAAAGTCAACTTTTAAAATATGATTTTCAGAAAACAATTCCGTTTGATGATTACCCCAAAATCTGTTTGGAAGATCATGCAAGGCATCATCTTCTGATGTAAGATTATGGACCTTTTTATCAAAATTTTTTTTTAATTATGGACCTATGTTCAGTTTCTAATCATTGTTTCTCAGTTTAAATAAGCAAATTAACTGGATTTGACGTATTGACAAATGGCAATTGCGATGTTGTACAGCTTTCTTCCTGTCCCCTAGTAATAGGATAGCAAGTGAATCATCTGGATTAATACCAGAAAAAATGGGACAATTAGCCATTCTAATTTTTAAAAAATATATTTTGGCCTAAATATAGAAATCAATAATTACAACTACAATATAAATCATGCCTAACTAATAATACTCTGCTAACATTTTTTTTCTGTCAAAAATAGAGCTATACCAAAAACATTAGCTTCCAGTAGAAGACCATAATTTAAATACTGTCCAAATTAATTTGAAATATCATCAGTGGAAATATGAAAACATATATAAATTCAGAGATTTGTTCAATTCCACAAACAATATCCTAGCCAACAATAGCAATCGTTAATTCTATAGTTGTATATGTGAGGCTTTGTTAGAGGAAAGAGAAGTACGACGAACCCAACCACGCCGATCAAGAACGCTCCGGTCACCAAACCTGAAAAGAAGAACCAAGACCCTCTTAGCTTATTCTTCTGCATTTGCAATTCTTAACAGCCTTGAAATTTATGTCCTACCTTTTCCTCGTGCGTATGGCACAGGCAATCCCATGTAATTGCAGAATATATGAGCAAACAAAGGAGCAGTGATATGTCCTGTCAATATTACGCAATGCAGAAACATCGTCAAGGGCAGCGTTTGAAGGGCTTTTACATGTAATCATATAAATGTTACCAGTTCTGATGAAGAGAAACGATGCATATGAACCAAAAATAACTGTGTAGCCAAGCTGAAGACCTGATCAACGGATAAGTGAAGCGCGGTGAGACAGGCAATACTATTGTGATTATAGAAGCAACAGTTAAAGTAGGACATACCAACAACCAATGAAGCCTTGAGATAACTGCGGTTATATCTGATGTACATCTCTCTAAAATGGTTCAAGTGGGCTGCAAAGAACAAACAAAAGCCAGACAAATCCAGCAATTTTCATCTCACTCGAGTTGTAAACTGTTATTCAGAGTGAAAAAAAGAAAGAAAGAAAGAAACCCAAGCTAAAGAGAATTGGGCAGAGCAAGATGGCGCTGTAAATCTTAAATCCAGCACACAGAAGCAAAGGTATCATACAACCTCGGAAAACCAGCTCCTCGGTTACTGGTGCCTGCAAGTGCAATCACAAGATTACAAGTCATGTCTTATGCAGTTTTGATAAATAACTGACAGATAAGCTAAAAGAAAAGAGGAACAGACGATTACCACAACAAAATTGCGCCAAAAGGAAACATTAGAAGCACCATTCAGTATCCAAGCAGGGGTTGTTTGGACAAGGCTTTTGATGTAGCTAAAGGAGCTACATCCTCCACCATTTTCCTTCCATGATTCCAGGAATATTAACAACTTCAAGACTAAAGATCCCGCATAAATAAGCGAGGTCAATAGAAGAGGATATACCACTCCTTGCCACTGTACCATATCACAAACAAAAAATCTTTTTAAGATGGATTATAAATTTTTCGTTTCAAATCTGAAGGCCACTGAAGAATTTATTCAATTAATTGTATGCAATAAGCTAAAAAGCAAACATATTGAGGCAAATAACTTACCAGATGATCTCTTCTTATGCCATAAACTCCAAGTATAAGAGAGCCCTCCCAGCTTTTGATCTAAACATCTCTCGACCAAATTGGGAAACAAGTTTCAGTGATTCTTGTATAACAGTACACAGGCCTTAGTCTTTGACTGTATCATTCTATATGACAAATCATAAGTAACAAAGAAAATCAACTCTGAACTAAGTTACACAATACATAAAACTTCTCCTTTTTGTTTTGTTTGAGTTTCATCTATTTGATATATCATCATTAACTAAATCAAACTTGATGCAAAAAGCAGCTAGCTTTGAGCTGATTTCGTTACAGATCAACGTAGAATTAACTTCAAATCGAGAAATGCGACTGAAAGAAGCTTACCGGCAGAATAAAAGCTGTGAAGACGAGAGACGCGACGGTAGAAATGGCTGCGCAGATAAATCTCCGAATCATGAAGTTAGAGTAGGAAGAAGCCGATGGGAGGCGGAATATCACGGTGGGAGCGTAAAGAATCAAAACGTACAATAGTGCCATAGCGACACAAGCGGCAACCGCCACCGGCAAAGAGATGCTCTCTCCATCAATGGCCATAATCGAGAAGTTCACCGGGTCAAAGTAAAAGTCACCGCTGGTTGAATCTTAGTCGGGCGGTCTTCTAGTATTTAGCCAATAATATGGCGCCACGTTATCTAATAGAAAATGAACGAATAGTTGGCCAGTGAGACCCATTGAGCCTTGAAAATTAATATAAGCTTATGAAGAGGATACTATGGTAATATCATATAGATGATATACGTCAACAAGCCAATTCCGAAGAAGCTTAAGTGGCTATATATCGTCATAAAAGGTAGAACTAAGTAGAGTACCGAAATTGCCCTCAAACGTTTTTTCTTCTAAAGTTGTCTGTACAACACTTACCAGGAAAAAGGAAAATTCTCTGAAACGTCACGATTTGTGAATTTGTGTTAAAATTTCTCTCATTGATCCAACGTGAAACCCTAATTTTGAATCCTTGCTAATTTCTGGATCTCAATTTTGAAGATGTCGAAGGATTTCGCAGTTCCACCTGTGGTTTTCCCCTCCTCCGGTAGATCTTCAGCGGGTGCTAATGTCCAGCAACGAAGATTCCCAGCGACTTCGTTTCAGGCGCCACGTCCCTCAAGTTCCGCAATCCCTTTCATGTCGTTCGACATGGGATCCGCAGCCGCGTCTTCCGCTACGTCAGCCGGACCATTCGGTGGCACAATGGCACCATCATCGTCTCTTGGAGGAGGTTCAGCTTCATTCGAAGATGAGGAGCCATTGCTTGGCGAACTCGGTATTCATCCAGATCAAATCTGGAAGAAGACTAGATCGATTCTGAATCCTTTTCGGATAAACCAAACCGTTCACAAGGATTCAGATATATCGGGTCCGATATTTCTATACCTTGCTCTTTGCCTATTTCAGTTACTCGCCGGTAAAATTCAGTTCGGTGTTATACTCGGATGGATCGTCGTCTCTTCAATTTTCGTATACGTCGTCTTCAACATGCTTGCTGGTCGAAACGGGAATCTTAATCTCCATACGTGTACGAGCCTTGTTGGATACTGTTTGCTTCCGGTGGTGATTTTATCGGCGGTGTCACTATTCGTGCCGCAGGGAGCGAGGCCGGTTCGGTTAGTGGTTGCGGCGGTGTTTGTGTTGTGGTCCACTAGAGCCTGCTCTACTTTGGTGGTGTCACTCGCCGACGGTGGAAAAGAGCATCGTGGGTTAATCGCGTACGCTTGTCTCTTGATCTATACTCTATTCTCTCTTCTTGTCATATTTTGACTTCCTCTTATTATGTTTTTTTCGAATATTGTTAGTTCATGAATCTTCCGGTGCCGTTAGGAAGTAGCACTTTTAGTCTTTAGTATTCTTTTATTTGAGACAGACAAGATTCTCAAGTGGCTTAAGGGATGATCGATTCAGATAAACATTCGTAACACAAGCTACATGATAACATAAGCTGTATACTTTTTTCCAATAAGATAGTAAGATACGTCTTTCATGAAGCTTTCTTACTCTCTGTCCCTAGATTTTCAACAAAGATAATCCTTCTATAAGCCCTTGATGTTGCCGGCACCGCACTGGAGATTTCAGATGCCGGCAACAGACAGTTTGCAAGTAAAACGCTGCCTGTTCTCGCCGGGAATCTCTGCCAATCGTACGTCGTATCATTGACGACCTCCAGGTTTATCTCGAACAAATCCTCTTCGCTTTCTTCTTCATTACCTCCCTCGCCATCGCGTTTAGGTTTGTTTGCTTCTTGTTTCTTTTCTTCAGTCCCCTGGTTAACCAAACCAGCACGACGAGTCATGTTGATTCTGATTAATTTCCGGTTTAGGAATCCTTGTGGTTTAGAGTTGAGTTTGTGGTTAATGCGAGTATATAAAGGTGATTGGAAGAGAAGATGGGTTAGTAGAACGGTCCTCAACGAATGTACAACTATATTTGTTGGGAATTTTGGGGACTTTAGAAAAAAAAGAATCTCCAATAAGAAAAAATATTAATTTGTAAGAGTTCCAACGAAACGACAAATTCACCGGACAACAAATAACTGTTGTAATGTAGTTATATTAAATGTTTCCGGTGCAACAACGGTTACTATATGTATTTTAATGAGCAACGATATCAGCTATATGTATTTTACTTTCTAGGAGCAAATGATACTTTCTAATGTACTCTGTTGGTGAAGCAACAAAATTTAGTAATTTACTATATATTTGGAATATAATTTAAAATAATAAACAATTCATTTTGTTTGATCAGCTTTTCATAACCTATTATTTCATACGTATATCCCGGGTTTAAAATCTAACGTTGTCGTATACAAAATATAATTAATTGTCAAATTAAATCCAACAGAATTAGTTTAAATCGGAATGCTATGAATTCAACAGTTCGGGTAAAATGTAAACTGTGTCAACTCAACGACATTATTGTCGAAACTTAATGATAAAAGTTTATTCTTTGTTACTATCAAAGGTTTTGTGAATGAGAAAGTACACCTAACACGAATCAAGCAAACTGTTTAAGTTTTCTATTTACAAAATTTTAGTTTAAAAAAAAAAATCTTAAATTAATTAATGGATTTCGTGGCTTAAACATAATCACATCTGAGTCTTATTAAAGTGGGGTAACACAAACAAACAAACAAGAAACGACCAAACTTGTAAAGTTGCAGTAAGTAACCCCAACAAAATCTAACCTTCAGATTTATTAGACCAAACTCTTCTCTCACTGACAGCTACCTCTCTCTTTCTCTGCTCCTTCTCTATTGGCATTGGCTACTGGATCCACTGATTCCCCAATGTCTCCTTCCTCAGGTTTGTTTGATCTTTTCACTCTTCCATTTAATGTTCTCCGCTAGATTTTCAAATTCTCTTTATATTGCATCAAATTATCTTCAAAAACCGTTCAAGAATTGGGTCATGTGAAAATGAAATGATTATTAGATTGTTGAAATGTAAACAATGCATTTAATGTTGAGCTTTAAATCACTTAATTTCTCTCTGTCATGACCAAGAACACAAACAAAAAATTAAAAAATCACTTCAGGGGCATGTCGTCAACCAAATCAATCTTGCCAAAATTTTAAAAAAAAAGTCAGGCTACTTTGATTATATGAATCTCAAATTTCTTTGGCATATATTTTGATTACTGATACATTTTGTGTGTGATTTATAATAGTGTTTTGGTGTGCTATGTAAAACTTCTCTGCATTCATCACAAAAAAAAACTTCTCTTTTTGCGTCTGATTCTAGAAAAAAGTTTGGTTGTTAAATTTGATTATATGATTTCAACTTCTTATCTCCATTTCTGAAGTTGAACTACTTCGTTATTGAAAGTCGCATGCGTGAGTTGATTTCATGATGAACTGAAATTTTTAATAAAAGTTCATTGGAAACAAAAGCAACAAGCCGACCTTAGCTCAGTTGGTAGAGCGGAAGACTGTAGTAGTTGCTGTAATCTTTAGGTCGCTGGTTCGATTCCGGCAGGTCGGATTTTCAATATTTTAATGTATTGCCATCAAAAGTTATATGATTAGTTAAGCGGCCAGTGGCAATCATGCATGAGACATGTTTATAAACATTTTTTAAACGGATAATTCTTTTCTTATAAAAGTGATTCCACGGACCACGTGCACTCGCAAATGAAGGTTGGAATCATTTTTCGTTTGTTGTCAAGTTAATGTCTTACAAAATAGGGAAAAATAAATTTTTACAACTGGAAATCTATTTTTCTTTTCTTTTTTTTCCTGACTAATGTGTTTTATTTTTTAGTAGCATTTATTATATCGAGTTTTAACAAATGTTTATATTTAGTGTATATTAATTTTTGAAAATATGTCTCCTAAAAGAATTTTGATAAAGCAGGTTCTTATATGTTTTCATTTTTTTCTTTTTGATAAAATGTTTTCATTATTGAAAATTGCTTACTTTTATCTTCGATTTATCATCTGAAATTTATTAAAATCGTAAAGATACAAATCAGGGAAAACTGTTATCTGAAAATTTCTCAAATCTTGGTTTTCAAACTGTCGTTAGTTATATATTTCAAAATGAATCCAGTTTCGTTTTGACGTAAAAAACATTTGTGCAGCTGAAGTCACACGTGTCCATCTTAAGAGAAGACACTCCAAGAAACAGAAGAGCGACACGTGTTATGCACGTGTCAGACGTAGCCGAACCGATTTTCATCCTCTAATCTTGGGCTTGGACCTGGACCTCTCTAATTTGCATCTGATTGGTCGAAGATAACTTTGGACAAAAAATGTTGACCTTCACGCTTCTGTTCGTGGGTCCCACGTGCCACACCTCACCATGAACATAAATGCATCTTTTACCGCCTCTCACCATTTTATCTCCGGCTCCCAAAACTTTATAGCTAAAATTCTCCGGCGGCTTTGAAACTATGTGAAGGAGGAGAATCTCCAGAATAAGAAGCAATATTTCAGTTTCCCGGCACAAAGCCACCGGTTTTAGAGACACAGATTTCATTTTCAGGTTATCTTTCTTGTTATATCTTTTTCAAGATCTTAAAGAATATATAAATCTCGAGTTAGATGACTGTTTTATAGATGAAATTATTTATTTATCTATTTATAGCTAACTTAAGCTAAAACCCTATTATTTAGGTTTTCGTTTTCCGTTCAATCTCTGTATCAGATTTATTTTCATGGTGCAAAGTTATACTTTGTAGTTGACGGATTTAAGGAAGAACCAAGCTAATACTTATTATAGTTTGTATCTTAAGATTAAGCTCTAAATCGTCTTTTGTGTAGCCCAAGTATTGTTCTCATAAACGGATAGGGTTTTAAGAATAATTAGAGTTGATAAGTTGGCTTAAAGGGAAAAACGAGCGGGGTATGATATTTTTCCTCTTTTGGAAACGGAACCTTTATTGAAATGAGTAATTATTAGTTTGTTAATTGCCAAATTTAGTATCAGTTGTCGCTGTCACGATGTGGACCCTTATTCTTTATTTTCACGTGGACCGACTTAAATACCTTTTGATTCTTTTAAATTTTATATGTAAATCCTAAATACTTTACCAAAACAAAATAATCCCAAATACTTAATTTCATTGATTTAATTGGAGCATTAACTATCGTTTCATTGTCTTTTTAAGTGGGCTTCAATGACTAGTTGGATATGGACAAAGTATATATGATGTTTGCCGTTTGGTCAAAGTAAAAACTGAATAAGATGATTTGAATTTATAAGAGACAAAACTATGGTTATTGTCGTCTTGGAAATATCTGTATATGTGTTTGATGTTTCAATATTATCCTAATAATATTGAGATCTTAATTGGTCATGGTTGTGTCTATATTCAGCTGGTAAATGGTAGTTAGAGAAACAGAGATGATTTCAGAGCGAGAAGTGGAGTCGTCGACGGCACAGCCGAGGCATACCGGAGGAGGAGGAGGAGGAGAGAATCATCCGTTTTCTTCTTTGAGAAGACAATCCTCCATCTACTCATTGACCCTCGATGAGTTCCAACACGCTCTTTGCGAGAACGGCAAGAACTTTGGGTCCATGAACATGGACGAGTTTCTTGTCTCTATTTGGAACGCAGAGGAGTGTAATAACAATCAGCAATCAGCAGCAGTTGCAACTACAACAGCTTCACATTCTGTTCCACCTAATCACAGTGGTTTCAACAACACCAATGGTGGCGAGAATGGTGTTGGAGTCTTTGGTGGTGGTTCTACGGGAAATGAAGGGCCTAATAGTAAGAGAGGGATAGCGAGGCAGCCTACTCTTCCTCGACAAGGCTCGTTGACACTTCCAGCTCCACTTTCTAGGAAGACTGTTGATGAGGTTTGGTCTGAGATACACAAAGGTAGTAATGGTGGTGGTGGAGATAGTAATGGACGTTGTAGTAGTAGTAATGGTCAGAACAACGCTCATAACAGAGGTGAGAGTGCGGCTAGACAACCGACTTTTGGAGAAATGACACTTGAGGATTTCTTGGTGAAGGCTGGTGTGGTCAGAGAACATCCCACTAACCCTAAACCGAACCCAAACCAAAGTCAAAACCAGTCTAGTGTTATACCAGCAGATGCGCAGCAACAACTCTATGGTGTGTTTCAAGGAGCTGCTAATCCTAATTTCCCGGGTCAGGCCATGGGTGTAGGTGACCCATCTGGTTATGGTAAAAGGACAGAAGGAGGAGGGTATCAGCAGACGGCACCGGTTCAGGCGGGTGTTTGCTATGGGGGTGGAGGTGGGTTTGGAGCAGGTGGACAGCAAATGGGGATGGTGGGACCAGTAAGCCCAGTGTCGTCAGATGGGTTAGGACATGGACAAGTGGATAACATAGGAGGTCAGTATGGTGTGGATATGGGAGCGCTAAGAGGAAGGAAGAGAGTAGTAGATGGTCCGGTGGAGAAAGTAGTGGAAAGAAGGCAGAGGAGGATGATCAAGAACCGCGAGTCTGCTGCGAGGTCTAGAGCAAGAAAGCAGGTAAATCTAGACACTCTTTTTATCATTCATTTGATATCTATGAATGTTCCTTGTAGTACAAAAGCTAATGTTTGTTTTGGTTGTTGTTGTGTTTTGGAAAGGCATATACAGTGGAATTGGAAGCGGAACTGAACCAGCTGAAAGAAGAGAACGCACAGCTAAAACATGCATTGGTAAATATTTGATCTAACTTTGTTGAAGACTTTATTTCTTTTGTGAAAGGGATTGTGACAATTAACCTCTTATTTTGTTTTCATCAGGCGGAGTTGGAGAGGAAGAGAAAGCAACAGGTAAAAGAAATCTATGAGTTATGCATTTTTAAGATCCAAATGTTGTGTGTGGCTGGAAGGAAAGTAAAATGTTCGTTGTTTTGTTACGGTTGCAGTATTTTGAGAGTTTGAAGACGAGGACACAACAGAAATTGCCAAAGTCGTGCGGGAAGTTGCGGACATTGATGAGGAACCCGAGTTGCCCACTCTAAACAAAAAGTAGAAGATGAAGAAGACAGAATGAGGGAAACTGATGATTTATATGTTGTTGGTTGTTTTGTCTTGAGGAATGAGATATAGAGAATCTTTACTTTAATGTTTTCTATGTTGGTAGGAGAAAAAAATCATCTGATCTTCTTTACTAGTGTTCCTTATGAGCAAGAGAGTGATTCTGTGTTTCAACATCATCAATCTTCGGGAAGTATAACAAGTTTATACTTAAAACGTCGTATTCTCCACAATGTTGCTCACAACCAGCTCCTGGACTAGATCCCCCGCACTACCACAAACAGTCTAACTTGAAATGGCACAATGAGCAAGACAGAAGCCAGATAGTCCCAACCTATTCGACAAAAAGATCCCTTGAATCCTTGATTAAAACTATAGATAGATCAAGACCCAATTAGTTTTTCTAGCTGCTACATTTAAGTGCTGCGTTTTTGAACCTTCAGTTACAAGTTGTTGAGGTTTTTGAGAGAAACAGAGAGAGCAGGAGACAAAGTAGAGGTGAGCGTAGTCTTCTTCATTTTGATTTACCTCTTGTGTTCTCAGTTCTCTTCTCGAGTTATTTACGTTCTGCACTTCCTCTTATAGTCTTATACCTGCAACAACAAACAAGAACAATAGAAGCAAGTTGATGAGTTTGGTGATTGAAGATAGGGTAGTAAGTGCGGTTAGGATAAAGAGAAACTTTGGGTCTAAACTAGGAAGATCGCAAAGCCTCATTGTTCTTCAGGGATTAAAACAAAGGCCAAGCACCTATAAAACTAAGCTAATCATAGAATCTTAGAACAGGCCAAACCAGCTTATATGTGAGTCTAAAACCTAGAAATTTCAATACCGTACAATCGAATCACTGCAAGAAAGATGAGAAATACTAGCTCCCCAGGACAATAGAAGTGGATCTCCTTGGTTATTTCGCATTTCTTGAAAAACTTTCCACGCTTGACCTGATTCGTCTTGCACACTTTTCTTTCAACCTCGGTGGTGCTACTGGTGCAAATGCCTTTGGTGAAGGAATCAAAATCCAAAAAATTTGTAGGCCTAGAAAGCTGGATGACAGGGATTGGAAGAATTAGTATTAGTAGATTAAAACTGTTAATTAGTAAAGCTCCCAGGTTGAAGAGAAACATCCAAATGGACCAAACACTGCACTCTACTTGAGTATATTATGTCATGTGTCACATCATAAGCTGTCTTCTCATGTAATTAAATCTTCTCATCATTTTTTCTAATCCCACAGTAATTTATTTATTTAAAATATGTTTATAATTTCACTTGGTTCTTCTTCTTGATTGGGTTAGGGTGATAAATAATTATAAGACAAAACATAAAATCGTATGGGTTTAAGTGAAAAGAGATAATTAGTCAGAAAACACCAAAACCCTCCGTCTCCATTGCTTAGCCTTAGAGTTCATTGTTTCAATTCACTTCTTCTTCTACCTCCAACATCTCTTCTGCTACTTTCAGGTTTACCTCTCCTCCTCTTCCCTCTCTCCTTCTTCATTTTACAATCTCCTTCTATTGCTACTCTCTTTTAACTGATTTTGCCTTTTGAGTTTTACCCCAAAAGTCGAAGCTTTTTTTTTTGTTTTTGTTTTCGTGTATTCAATTTCGTTAATTCGTAATGACACTGCTTCCAATTGATAATTATCCCCTTTCAAGCTTTTGTTTTTATTTACGGGCTGCTGAAAATCTCTCCCTTCTTTTATCGTTCTACAATATCTGAGGCTTTTGATGTCTATTACTGTGTTAACAATGGAGCAAAGATGCAACTGGGTTTTTTTTATCTTACTTTAATAACGCATACCACATTATTTATAGTCTCGTGTTTGATTGCTGCAGCTGAATTTTGTATTTTACCTTGTGATTCAATCATTATTTCTCTTACTTGACTTGTTAGATTTTCATGAACAGGTCTTTTTTGGGAAACAACCAGTGGATTTGGATTGGTTTTGGTTTTGGTTCTAAAGTTTGTAAATTCCTACATTGGCTGGTCTCATGGCAACTTACGTTTCACCGTGTTTTACACCTTCTGATTCTCGGTTGCTCACTGTTCTGAGAAAAAATGTATCACCGGAGAATCATTTAGGCAAGGTTCACTCTTTTAGATTGTTTGAGAGTAAGAAAAACAGAGTTCTTGTTACTGCTCAGAAATCTGAACCTTCGCCAATTAGAAACTCTCCACGGCATTTCCAAGGCCAACCTCAAGATCCTTTCTTGAATCTTCACCCTGAAATATCTATGCTTAGAGGTGAAGGGACCAATACAATAGTCAATCCAAGAAAGGAAATGTCTACTGGACAAGTTATCGAGGATTTCGAAGAGCCATCTGCTCCGAGCAATTACAACGAGGCGAGGATTAAAGTTATTGGTGTGGGAGGTGGTGGATCAAACGCTGTGAATCGTATGATAGAGAGTGAAATGTCGGGCGTGGAATTTTGGATTGTGAATACAGATATCCAGGCTATGAGAATGTCTCCTGTTTTTCCAGAGAATAGGTTACAAATTGGTAAGGAGTTAACAAGGGGTTTAGGTGCTGGAGGAAATCCAGAGATTGGTATGAATGCTGCTACAGAGAGCAAAGAAGTCATTGAAGAAGCTCTTTATGGCTCAGATATGGTCTTTGTCACTGTATGTCCTCTACTCTTTGATTACTACTATTGCATTTTCTGCTTCTTACTTCTAAATTGTGATTGTAGAAAAATAAATTCAAACCATTTTATCACGTTTTAGTCTGTCATTTCTCAGTCACTTATCAGCTAGGTCTTGTCTCCATCTGTTCAAAATAGTGAGGTTTATATATGTGTCATTTTATAGGCTGGAATGGGCGGTGGAACTGGGACCGGTGCAGCCCCTGTAATTGCAGGAATTGCCAAGGCGATGGGTATATTGACGGTTGGTATTGCCACAACGCCTTTCTCGTTTGAGGGTCGAAGAAGAACAGTCCAAGCTCAGGAAGGGCTTGCATCTCTCAGAGATAATGTTGACACTCTCATCGTCATTCCAAATGACAAGTTACTAACAGCTGTCTCTCAGTCTACTCCGGTAACAGAAGCATTTAATCTAGCTGATGATATACTCCGTCAGGGTGTTCGTGGGATATCTGATATCATTACGGTATATCTTTTAATGGACTTCTTGAGATCATTGTTTTGATGTATGGCAAATGATTTACCGGCTAGCTTTATCTTTGCTACGTAGATTCCTGGATTGGTGAATGTGGATTTTGCTGATGTGAGAGCTATAATGGCGAATGCGGGTTCTTCATTGATGGGAATAGGAACTGCAACAGGTAAGATTGGAATGATTGATAAGCTCTTTTGAGTGCATAATTACATAAGCACAGCCACTAGATATGTATCAAAGTAGTTTCACTGGACTAGTCGATTTGGTGTGCATAGAAACCAGTCGAACGAGTGGAATACTGAAAATTGAACATTACCATATTCAATGCCACCTAACTATGTGCATCGTCATGATTTATGAAAGATATGCTTGAACTTCAACTTCTTTTAAACGAGGTATTTTATTTGGTTGGCATCATGCTACTGCAGGAAAGAGTCGGGCAAGAGATGCTGCACTAAATGCGATCCAATCACCTTTGTTAGATATTGGCATTGAGAGAGCCACTGGAATAGTTTGGAACATTACTGGTGGAAGTGACTTAACATTGTTTGAGGTTTTTCTCTCTCTCTCTCTCTCTCATCCTTGTTATTTTTCTCAGTTTCAATAGATCCATAAACAATAACTGGATCTCGAGAAATGCATTGACAGGGTATAGAAAACTAGAAATCATTTGGTCTCTTCCTTCCATAGACAACTTAGAGCAAAGGCTGATTTTTCTTCATGCCCCCCTAACGTGCTCTATACTCTTTGGTCTGTGTAGGTAAATGCTGCTGCAGAAGTTATATATGATCTCGTCGATCCAACTGCGAATCTTATATTCGGCGCTGTTGTGGATCCATCCCTCAGCGGTCAAGTATGTCCTTTTGATTCATCTTCTACTTTACAAATATGACCTTTAGAGATATATAATTGATGTTGGGATGGTTTTCACATTTTGGGGATAAAAGGTAAGCATAACCCTGATAGCTACGGGATTCAAACGACAAGAAGAAGGAGAAGGGCGGACGGCTCAGATGGCACAAGCGGAGTCTGCTTCAGTTGGAGCTACGAGAAGACCCTCGTTGTCCTCCTTTAGAGAAGGCGGTTCAGTGGAGATCCCAGAGTTCTTGAAGAAAAAAGGTAGCTCTCGCTATCCCCGAGTCTAGACCAGATCATGCTAGCTGCAGCAATAAGAAACGTAATGTTTTGATACAGCAAGATGTTTTGATGTATGATCAAGAATCGTGTGAGTGTGTATATGCTCTGCCTTTGGTAGTGTTCTTGAATTAATAGGTTGTTTTAGAAATGTTCTGTTTTATGATTGGTTGTCTCTTAACAGAAAATAAAAACATAAACGTACTTATAAGATTATGAGAGTTTTAGCAAAAATTTGTTTCTTCGTCCACAAACTGACAAACTCATCTTTCAAATGGTAACAATTTGTTTTCATTTTTCATTACTTTAAAATTCTTCGTTTTGTTGATGCTTGAAATATTCTCTTCCGGATCTGGTTTTATAATACTTGAACATCATGTGGTAGAGGCCGTGGCTTATGGTGTTTACAAGCTTTAGGAAAGGAATAACATTGGCGTATGATATATACAGCGTAGTTTTCTTCTTGATTTCTTCTCTCCATTGTGTTGAAACTGTTTTGGAAATTAAATCTGTTCTTCTCTTCATTGACCTTATGATTCTTTTCGTGTTTTCATAATTCTTGATTGTGAGCTAGCTACACCTAATTGAAAGTGGTGACTGTCCAGATCCAAATTGTGAGCACAAATTTTCAACGTAAGGAGATATAACACGAATGTTTCTCTCAACGAGACGAACTTGGTCAGTCTCTGGATAGTATTTGAACAACATATTCTCACTGTTATAGAAGAAAAGATTCTCGTGCTTAAAAACCGCCACAGGCCTGCACCAGCACCTCAACCACACAAAGTAAGGATTACTATTTGTAGAGAATAAACGTATGGTGTACGTCTTGCTCCATGTTTCTTCCTGTGCATCCATGCTCCATATCCTTAGCTCCAAACGACCAGGCGAAGCAGCGATTGTGGCTATGGCCAGACGGTCTTCAAGGTTCACTAACCTGAAGTAAATTCTGTTTTGATGATCTGTACTGCAAAGTAAATTCTGTTTTGGTTAATCTTGGCATTGCTGAGTCATATGATGCTTGCTTGGAACGCATCCTCAATCAATTTATAAAGAACCCAACTTGGTTTACATTTCATATCTCATATTCTTCAAAATCAAATGTATTGATAGATTGCTTTTGTCTAGTTTACAGATATATAAGTAGAGTCGAAACAAGAGTCTCAATGTTTACAATAACCGGACTTGCTTCTTTGAAAATCTTCCAGCGTGGGACAAACCATCCATCAATCTGTTATATGTAAAGATATCAGGCAACATATCTTTATCCAACATCTCGTTCACTAGAACTTCTCCTTCCTTTCTTCTTCCTTCTTTCGTGAATCCCGAAACCAAAACATGGTATGTTGTCTCATCGGCTTCATATCCTTTGCTTGATGCTAAAAGTCTCAATCTGTTTGCATCAATCGAACGATTAGAATTGCAGAGATCCCGAAGAAGCAAGTTAAAGGTCACACTATCGGGAAGAATGCTTGCATTCATCATCTTCTCCACAAACTCTGATGCTTTCTCTAATCTTCCTGATTTCCTAAATCCTTCGACGAGTGTAGTACAAGCAATCAAACGCGGGATTTGCCCCTTCTTCCACAGCTCTTCCACCATCTCCATTGCTCTATCCGCCCTGTTATCACCACAGAGTTTCTCAACTAATCTACCATAATCAAACTTACTCGGTAAAACCCTCTTATTCGAGAGATCCATCACCAATCCACAAGCATCATTAACCCGACCTTCTCTACACAAACCATCAACAATAATCTCACAAGTAGCTTCAGAGAATCTACAACCTAGCTCAATCATCTCATAAGCCATTCTAATACCTTCCTCAATTTCACCCCTTCTCAAGAACCCTCTAATCAAAGTGTTAAAGCTAACCACATTGGGTTCAACCCCTTTCTCCTTCATCTCCCTGAACAAATCCAAAGCCATATCAAACTTAGAGCTTCTACAATAACCATTAATCAGAATGTTGAATGTGAAAACATCTGGCTTTGCTCTTTCCTTTCCCATCCTCTGATAAAACCTTAAAGCCTTATCCAAGTCTCCAGCTTTCACATACCCATTAACAACAGTGTTATAAACTCCAAGATTTGGTTTACCATCGATCAATCTCTTCATAGTATCAAATGCTAACAATGCATAATCCATTTTCCCAGCTCTACAGTGAGCAGCAATGGCGGATCGGAAAATAGGTTCGAGTTCTGGACAAGAGAAGATACCTGAGGAGCATGGACACGGATTTGCAGCGATGAAAGAGAGGAGACGATAGAGATCAGCAAACCGGTGAGTGGCGGCCAGTGATCTCGACATCCAGAGGAAAGAATGGTGATCATGGCGGAATGTGTCGAGTGTAGCGGCCCAATTGAAGACGGAGAAGTCATACTGCGCGTAGAGTGGATGGTGACGGAGCTTGGAACGGAGGAAGTTGATGAGAGTTTGTGGAGTTAAGGTTTGGTGGTGAGGGAGGTTGTTTTCGAGGAAATTGACGAAATTGGAGTGTCGTGGAGATGGAGATAGAGTAAGAGTAGGAGGTATTGAGGTCTCCGGAAGTTTCGGTGGAGGACTAGGTATTCGGTAAATACCCGGCACCGGCGGTGTAATCGGCGCCGGGAGATGATTGGATTTGGAGACGAGATTGATAACGTTCTTCTTGTTCCATCGCATCACTCTGTGTTTTTTTTCTTGCCAAACACATTGAAAATAAAAATCCGAACTTTTATGGATTTCAATTATGAACTATACCGGAATAAAGTGAAATTAAACCGGTTTTGAACCCTAGAAAGTCTAGAACCAGAAGAATCAGAGCTCTGCATTTTCAGCTCCAAAGATGAGAACTTGCAGCTTCCAGTTATACTCCAATAGTGGAATCACTTGGTTCCAAAAGAAGAACCAGAGCTCACCATATAACAAGCATCTAAGAATCTCTAAACCATCGAGAGTGCAAGTTATATCCGCTGTTCAATTCAGACCTTGCATCGACATTCACAAGGTATGAAATCAAATTCACCGGGATTTGAAAAATCTTTACTGGTGTTGAATGAAGTTCATTCATTTATCTCTCTCTCTCTCTCTCTCTCTCTCTCTCTCTTTATATGATGTGATCTTTCGAAAGGGAAAAGTGAAACAAATAGTTGGATCGACACTTAGTGACTTGAAGGAAGGTGGTTCAGTTCGTGTTACGAATTTTGAATCGGACAAGTCTGCAGAAGAGTATGCAAAGATGTATAAAGAAGATGAGCTTACGGGTGGTCATGTTATAATGCTTGGAGCAGACCCTTTAAGCCAAGCTGCAGCTATTGGAGCATTACATGCTTATCCAGGTATGTCTTATGATGAAATGTCAAATGCTTTTTCTTTATACCGTTTGAATTGAAATGTAAAGTTTTTTTTATGTAATTCGTCTGTTATTATATGATACAAGATGATGAATTCTAGGCGGTTTGCAAGTTGGAGGTGGAATCAATGCAGAGAATTGCTTGAGTTATATAAAGGAAGGAGCAAGCCATGTCATTGTCACTTCGGTATAGCCGCTGTCTTGCTCGATTGAATATGTTACTATAGTAAGTCTATCTGATGATAATTACATTTTTTTGGTTGAGATTGCAGTATGTGTTTAACAATGGGAAGATTGATCTTGAAAGACTCAAAGACCTTGTAAACATTGTTGGAAAACAAAGACTTATATTGGACCTTAGCTGCAGAAAGAAGGTGATTCTCTGACCAGTTTCATCTTTACTTAAATGTTTATTGGATAGGCATTTATTTAAATGGGAAATTTTGGTGCACAGGATGGAAGATACGCAATCGTTACTGATAGGTGGCAGAAGTTCAGCGACGTCATCCTTGATGAGAAATCATTGGAGTTTCTTGGAGGATTTGCAGATGAGTTTCTGGTGCACGGGGTAGATGTTGAAGGAAATAAGTAAGCTTAAATATCTCACTACTGTAGGATTCGTTTTGCATTGAAATTACAGCATTTAGTCAGTATGTACTGATCAGTAATCGTAACACTTGTTCTTCCAAGGCTAGGGATTGATGAAGAGCTTGTGGCATTACTTGGCAACTGTTCTCCTGTGAGTAACACACATTTTCTTGGTAGAGTACCATTAATATTCTAGAATGTCTTGTTTCCTATGAAGGTCTTTATTTTGCATATCACTTGGGTCTAATCTTACCGACTTTAGATAATCAAAAGACCTCTACTTAATTTAGCAAACTTTTGATTCTTTAGATGTTAATGAAACCGGTATTGAAATGGATGTAGTGGTTCTGCTTCATTGGAGATCGTCGATTGCAAGTTTGTTGAATTTAGCTGGATGATCTCAGAATATTTTTGTTGGTACCTTGACAGATTCCGGTAACTTATGCGGGAGGTGTGACATTGATGGATGATGTAGAGAGGATCAAAGAAGCAGGAAAGGGACGTGTGGATGTAACAGTGGGAAGTGCGTTAGACATTTTTGGGGGAAAGCTACCATACAAAGACGTTGTCGCTTGGCATCACAAGCAATACTCACTCCACTGATATATCGCCATTTTCACCTTCGCTCATCTTTTTAATTTGCACTATCCCAAACTTTTATTTGCAAGATTAATCTTCAACTTAAACGTTTTGTCAAGGGTCAAAAATCCAAAAGATCTTGAATATTTCCATCCTACTTTGTCTATTTAAAGTTTGAAATACACATATTGCTGATTATCTTTTAAGAATTGTTCTTTTCCTAATAATATATATATATAGTAGTTCTATATACATAATTGCTCAGATATGTCATTTTAAAATTATAATCAAAGATAATTCTTCACGGAATTTGTCAATTGTATTATTGTTCAGTCAATCATCGGAAAGTTCCACCTAAACAAAAATAATCATTGTGCGCGCTAAGAAAACAAACATATATACAAATACAAATACATTTTGTTTGAAAACGCATGCATATCAGTACTGTAACTATTTTACAACGGAACCAACACAAAACGGTGCGATGGATGAAACCACCGTGTCTTTCCGAAAAAACATAAATGAGATGCCACGTTATTACCAACGACTATTCAAAAACACGATAGCTAAAACCTCGGGTCCCACCAAAACTTAAACAAGACAACCAATTACTATCCTACCTACGTTCTTTCCCGCGGGACTTAAAAGGTGAAACACTATAAGCGGACCCCACACACATATTACACTTGTTGCGCCACGTCACCATCTCTCAACAAATCCCCTCTTCTTCCAGAAGCGAACCGGGCCATCCTTCCCAAACTGGGCACCACCGGTTCGTCGCTGTCCAAGGAAGAATACACTACGTCTCCCGACGGAAGCCGGCTTCTAATGTCGTGTGTCCTTATCGGCGGCGGTTGTGGCTTACGCGCTGACTCGTCTTTGCAGCCGCCTCCGATCCTGAAGATGGCCTTGAAACTCGCCAACAATCCGGATTTCTTTACCGGTTTTGCCTTTTCCTTATACGGATCGACCCGATCCGATCTTTGACGGTGTATCCTGCGGCTGCGTTCCCTTCTCGATTTCACTCTCCCGATACAAGAGACCTTAGGAGAAGAAGGTTCAAGAAGCGAAATATCCGTCTTTATTCGTGACCCGACCCGTCTCAAGATAACCCTGTTCTTGCAGCAGTGTCTTCGCTGCTTCGTCTCGTTGAAACACCTTTTCTGAGGCTTCGGCAAACCGATGATCGACGCTTTGGATTTCAATAAAAACCGCTGCGAGCTCGGATTCGAGTTGGGATTGGAATTGAGAATCCCGGAGTTG
The DNA here is from genome assembly GCA_963854855.1 of Nasturtium officinale. Taxonomy (NCBI): domain Eukaryota; kingdom Viridiplantae; phylum Streptophyta; class Magnoliopsida; order Brassicales; family Brassicaceae; genus Nasturtium; species Nasturtium officinale. The sequence goes on along the minus strand of OY978511.1, from coordinate 7,271,045 downwards.
CCTCTTTGAGAATCTTTACGGTCGAAGAAGGCGTTACCACTAAGCCATTCGAGCTGAGCATCTTTGGACAAGAAATAAGATTCCGACGGGAAATCACTCGGACTTTCGGCGGAGTTGTTGTAAGGTCGAGTTGTCAGGTGGTCGGTGAGGGTCTCGCACGCAATCTTCCGGTGGTCTGAGCCACCGGCACATACTGAAGAAACAAATGCTTCTAGATCGACTTGGGGCATTATTTGTAGATAGAGAGAGAGAGAGAGAGAGAGAAATTGAAATGTGAAAGCTTTTGATATTTTAGGTAATGAGACGTTGTCCTTTTTATATTACCAAAAAACCAATTTTTCATTTTAAGATTTTTTTTTCCTTCTTCATTCTTTTTTTTTTTCTTTTTTGTCTTCTTCTTGTTCGATTATGATTTATGACTTATGCTCGAAAACCCGGAGAACGGAAAGTCGACGGAAAAAAAAAACAATATCTAAAAGCAACGAAAATTAATTGTAAATACGATTTACTAAAGTGTTTTTTCTTTTACTAGTTAATTTAATATGGTTTGAATTTTTGAAAGCGTTGAGATGACTAGATCGTGAACAAATGGTTATGTACCATTCTTTCTAAATTTCTATATTCTCTCGACACCAACTAATTCTGGATCTTACTTACCAATTTGAACTCCAATGTTAAAGATAAAAAAACCAGTAGAATAGAACCAAGATCTCCAACTTCGGTATCTCGTCTATATACCACGTACCCATACCATATGTATGTCTAATGGAACCCATGCATTATTTCGAATAAATAAAGGCAAGCAAAATAATAATAATAAAATATTGATAACTAATTCTGATTGAATGCAATCGCCTATAACATTTTAGCCTGTACTGTGCATTCCGATTCGGCATATCACACTTCAGGAGCCCTATACATTTCGACTTACTCTGACATTTCTTCCTCCATTAGTATTTGCTATTTCGCATATGATTCTTTCTACGAAGAAAGATATTATACTTTGACGTGAATGTAACTAGTGACTTTGTATCTCTAACTCTATCAATAAATGTTGCGGTAAACCAGGTGGTACCCAAAAAAATCTGACCTTGTTAATTTTTGTATCGTCAATTTATTATGGTCATCATGTGAAATGGTATGGAGATGGTAAATATATAAAATTCAGTTTAATTTATATCAACATGTTTATCAAAATTGAATTAACTAAGTATTCTAAATATTTTTTTCTAAAATATTCAGTTCTAAATATGGCCGTTTTCTTTTGTCATATAAAAAGGGACATTTTTTTTTTTTTAAATTAGGTTAGAAAACAGAGGATTGGCTAGATACGGGCTGATTCGATTGTGTCATTGACTAAGCTTACGTCATCAGTGATGAGAATTTAAGTTGGGAAGCGTCAAAGGATTTGAAACATGTCTGCAGTCAAATGTCCAACCCATAGACTTCAAAATACATTGGATAATATAATAAATTATTAAACGAATATGACAAACCATTTGGTTTCTAGAAGCTCTCTTTACCCTTTATCAATAACAGAAGTACATTAAAACAGCATGAAAGTGATTTTTTTTTTTTTTCCAACAAGGAGCTCAGAAGGACTAGTGAAAATAATATTTCGAGTTTCTTCCTCGTGAAATCGTAATTTTAGTCACAGTTGAGCTCTCCACACTCCCCAGTTTCTAGAAACTAATTATTTATTGCTTGCTTGTCTAGATGTCTTCGTCATGAATGACAAATTTGACTAATCCAGTTCCCTCTTATTTTTCAAAATTTGTAGGAATATGATTCTTTCGTCTACGTGTTTCTTGTTTCTGTGTATAAGTCAGTTGTTAGGAACTTAGGAAAGCGCTCGAAGACGTTAACACTAAATACTGTATCTTGTAGCACTTCAAATATTTAAGACGTATTTGCAGAATAAAGTAGCATATTATAACACAAATTAATGGAATAATATAATCTATAAATAAAATGATTGATAGTAAAAACCGTTAATTACATTTGTAAAATATTTTGGACTTAGTTGAGAAATAAATATGTGTATCATCACTTTTCTAGTTATAAGTTATAACATCATACACCTTCGTTTAATTGTAAATAAAAACAAAACCCCGACCAAAGAGGCAAAGACACCAGATAAAAGTCCAATTTCTTTTTAATGGTCCATCACGGGCCAATTTTTGTGTCCATATGCTTCAAAATTTCGTTGGGCTAGGCCTATGAAGATATGCATTGATGTAGTGATTCGATTGTTTATGGCAGATTTGGTTCCGTATCCAATCGATTGACATTTCATTGATAATTGATGTATGATGTTAGTAAAAAGCAAAAGGGGAAAATGTAATGATTTCATGAGACAATATGAAATCAAATATATGTTGCATGCATCGCTGAGATATAATTTAATTAGTAGAGTTGATTCTATCATTTATTATTTATAAAATATATGATCAAAAACAAAATAAGAATGTATTAGTATTAACAAATAACTAATAGTATCTAATGATTTAATAAAAGAATGAGAAGGGAAAAATTAAATAATTAATATTTAAATATTCTTTATTCTGTGTTTAAATATAAAATATTAGTGTTTTGTTGTTAGGTTAACTTAATTCTATTTCACCGGAAGATAAGATATTGAAAAGGATAAAAACAAACCGACTATATATAGAAGATAGTTTTAAATTTTCTTACATAATCATTCAAACGGAAAAAAAACCATATTTGATTCTTGTTTGGAAGGGGAGTCGTTTTTTCAGAATGGATCATATGGCCAAGAGAGATCACACACTTAAAAGAGATTGGAACTTTCTCCCCCTGAAAAATAACATATATACTCCAAGTATGTATAAGCTAAATAAATTAAATGAGTTTCCTGTTTGACCAAAAATAAAATAAAAGTGAGGTTTATAAAAACAATTTTATGTTTCACGTACTCACTCTGGTATACCCACTTTGGTATATGTTCTCAACCTAAGCCTAAGAGGTTGGTATTAAGTATTTTCAATCCAATCATTAGTTGGCCAATAATAACTAACAAAAACAAAAGTTAATTTATTAATCGTTTTTAATTCTAGTTATAAACTTTTATCACTTTAATTTTCCTCTTCATGCTGACCAATGAATATGAATTAAAAAGCGAGAATAATTATAACAACTAGTATATGTACACAGATAATGGTAACAGCTAGAAGTCGTCATTGGTTCTCGTTGTCTCGTTCGTTGTATTGGATGCGGCCTAAAGAGCCGGCAAGAGAATCATTATTTTCTATAGATATTCAATCATATGTTTTTAGTCAAATATATTAGGCTCCAATATATAAATATATAATCATGTATGTTTATGAATTATATATTTTACATAGATGATACAAACTGCAGCTGAAAAAAAGAAAAGAAAAAGACGACACATGCTACAATAACTTTATATATATATATATTATATCATATGAGAATCCATTCGTAAGTAGTTACATCTTTTTATTGATACATCGTTGTTTTATGATTTTACAAAATTATAAGATATTGATAATTTTTAACCCCTTTTAATAATAAAATGAAAGGAGAAAACTATATATATATCATCAAATTTAATTAACATATGATCAAAACTCAAGTTTCTTGATATAAGTAGATATGTCAAAATAAAGTTAATTTTCGGTTTTTAAAATGAAGATTCAGTTTTCAATGAACTAGTAGAAAACATAAAGTATATTGTATGCGACAAGTCAATCAATTCATTTCTAGTCTTCTAGTTGATTTTGAATAAGAACTCATGAAATTTAATTAGATATGCCTAAATTAATCAACAAATTCATTCATATATGTCAACATGCAATTAGTGACTCCAACTCACACATTATTGTATATTATATGCACAATATCTTATACACTAATATTATATTACTTTGACATCTCACCTACTACTGAAAACTATATATGTACATATTTAGATGCACAAACAAATATTTAAGAAATCATTGCTTTAAAATACTAGAGATTTTCATCAAAATTAGACCTGTTGCTTATTCGATCCCATACTTTTTGTTAGTTTTCATCCATTAATTTAAATAATACTCATCGTGGCTGTATATATCCATTAAGGCATTAGATAATCACCAAATTCGTTAAGTGAACTTGAACATGCGGTCATCAGATAATCATTGGTAATTATTGGTTTATTTTTGTAAAACAAGCAATCATCTCATTGATCAAAGGGATAAATATAATCCTATATGACATTTCATACATTGAATTAAATGCCACGGACCGTATATAGGAGTACGTACGAACCTCCGTGATAACATATCGCTTGCGTAATGTACACTTATGTAAAATAATAGTTGGTGCCATCTTTATTCATTTTGAGTCCACCATGATTTGCGACGAGATATATGCATTTCTAGTATCGTAATTATTTAATATTTTTTAAAAATACATTTCCCTCCGCCAAGAAATGCACCACACTACTCGAAGTCAACACAGACAATAAAAATAACGAAAAAATAAAAATAAAAAGTCAAAAGCTCGCCAGTTCTCTTTTTATTAAATAGTTATCAAATCTTGGTATGTAATCACCAACTATCTTCTTCTTCTATTTTCTCCGTCTTCACAATCTTAATTCTTCTACATATTTCAAGGGAAGGAAAAGTATCATTAAAGAGATAAAAAGAACGAAAAATGCTGGGAAAAAGAATAGCTTCGTTCAAGAACTTAGCCAAGAAAGTGAAGAGCATCAACACGACGACGAGAGGTGGAGAAGGCGGCTCTGAGTCAACTTATAACGAGTCTCTTCTGATGAGTGAGGCGGACGAGGCGACGAAGACGCCGACAGGAACGTTCGCGGTGTACGTAGGGGAAGAGCGCGTGAGGCGCGTGGTGCCGACAAGCTATTTGAATCATCCTCTGTTCAGGATGCTACTTGATAAGTCTCACGACGAATTCCTCTGTTTCGAACAGAAGGTTATGTTGGTCGTCCCTTGCAGCCTCTCCGTTTTCCAAGATGTGGTTAACGCCGTCGAGTCTTCTAATGGCAACTTCGACTTCGGCGATTTTATCGAGGAGTTTCTATAAAAAAAAATTATTTTGTTTAGGAAAATTATAAATTCGTAGGATTGATCGATTGTGAAGTTTGAACACCCCTTTGTTGCGTGGTGTGGAATTTGTGTAATTTTCCATAATTATATATGTTATCAAAATATCAATACAAATTTTGTATCTACGGTGTTGTAGATGTTAATTTTTGTTTCTTTTAAAAAAATATATTTTACTTAATCGTCTTTCTTATGATTTCCTAGTTTTTTTTTCCTTAAAATGTTCGGTTGCTTTTATGGTTAAAACATGTTTGGATGTTTGTGTGAAGAGCAATGGATGAAGTCATGAAGACATGCTGGTTGAGTTTGAATAAGAACTTGCCTTAAATTGTTTGAACTTTGAACGAAGCCGAGACTGAAACTGAAAGGGCTATGAGTAATGAGTGAGAGAAGTTCATTTAGTACCTTGGTAGTTGGTACTATTTTGTGTTGAAATTAGAAGCCACCAAATGAATTACAACTTTTTAAGGCGGCCATTTGGGCCTTAATGGGCTGATAATGAACTTTTAAGTCACTTCATCGTGGGCATGTCGAAGGGAAGGGAAGTATGGTCAAATCGTAATTAGAAAAAAAAACATTAAACTGGAAAAGAAAGAAAGAAAGAAAGAGGAGCGGCTCTTCAAATTAATTCAAATCTCACATCCATCCCGCTCTCACTCTCTCTACTTGTTTAGATTCCGTCGCCGGCGAGAGGACAAAGAGAGAGACTTTCAATTAGCTAAACAGATTTCGATCTTTCCGATCAAGTGGATTGTATTTTTATTTGAAATTAGCTTCACTGGATTCGCCTTCTGCTCGCCGCTTCAAGATGTCCGGACGTCACGATAAAGAGAAAGGCGTCAATGTCCAAGTCCTCCTCCGATGCAGGTACCGTCGAATCAATTCTCTAGTTGAAATTTAGGTTTTGGTTTCGCTTTTGGGTCTATTACTACTTGTCGATTTATATTTTTTTTTTATGTTCAATTGATTTAGGTTCTGATTCTGATACTGTGTCGAATCACACTCTTTTTTTCGTTTCCTGAATTTCTGGGTTTTTTTTTTGTTGGCAGGCCATTTAGTGATGATGAATTGAGGAACAATGCTCCTCAGGTTCTGACTTGTAATGATTTGCAAAGAGAAGTTGCTGTTTCCCAAAATATCGCTGGGAAGCACATTGATAGGGTTTTCACTTTCGATAAGGTTTGATATTTTGCATCTACTCAATTGGGATTTTCTCCTTCTATCAGAGTTTCGTTTCTCTCGGTTGAGGCGTTGGAGTAGATTATGGGAATTGCTGAAATTGCCTCTCTTTTTGGGATTAGATAAGGATTTTTTTTTTAATGGAAAGAGAGAGATGTACACAAATGTTCACTCCAGTGACGTTTTTTGGTGTTAAGATTTGTTTAGTAACATCAATTCTCCAATTACGAAAGCTTGCTAACTGCAGTTTGTCAGTTCAAGTGTATGTTTGGATCTCATAACTCTGTGTTTCAGTACACTCTAGTTTACGTCAGTATATTTTGCAATCGAACTTTGCAGTATAGTGAAAGCTGTAATGTTAACTTGTTCAACTTGTTTGCCTATGTTAAGTGAGTATCTTCATGCTCAATGCGTGTTTATATGTTGAACACAGGTGTTTGGACCAGCCGCACAACAGAAGGAGTTATATGATCAGGCTGTTGTTCCAATCGTGAATGAAGTACTTGAAGGTTTTAATTGTACAATTTTTGCTTATGGCCAGACTGGTACTGGGAAAACTTATACAATGGAAGGAGAATGTAGAAGGTCAAAGGTTTGTATTTTTGTTGTAGTTTGTTTATTTCTTAAGATTTGCTGGTGAATGATGATGTTCTCTTATCTAAGCTATTTATCTCCATTTTAATTGGGACAGAGCGGGCCTAGTGGAGGTCTTCCGGCAGAAGCAGGCGTTATACCTAGAGCTGTAAAACAAATCTTTGATACGCTTGAGGGTCAGCAAGCTGAGTACAGTGTTAAAGTCACGTTTTTGGAACTCTACAATGAAGAGATTACCGATTTGCTTGCTCCTGAAGATATATCCAGAGTTACTGCCGAAGATAAACAAAAGAAGCCGTTACCTCTAATGGAGGACGGCAAAGGTGGTGTGCTTGTTAGAGGATTGGAAGAAGAAATCGTGACAAGTGCCAATGAAATCTTCGCTTTGCTCGAGAGAGGTTCCTCTAAACGGCGGACTGCAGAAACATTCTTGAATAAACAATCAAGGTAATGCATCTGATGGTTGTGTTCTCTACTCATAAATGTCAAGATTTTACCTACATTACGAAATTCTTCTCTTGCAGTCGGTCACATTCTCTCTTCTCAATAACAATACATATCAAAGAGGCTACTCCAGAAGGTGAAGAACTTATCAAATGTGGCAAGCTGAACTTGGTTGACTTGGCAGGATCAGAAAATATATCACGGTCTGGTGCTAGGGATGTAAGTAGTTTTATGTTGTTCAATCAAGTTTTGGAGTGTGTTTCCTCTATATTCTCTAGATTTCATGTCTGGTCACTTCAGATTTACTTAATAGCTCTTTTGTCTATCTAGGGCCGGGCTCGAGAAGCTGGTGAAATAAACAAAAGTCTTCTTACATTAGGGCGAGTGATCAGCGCTTTGGTTGAACATCTTGGACACGTTCCCTACAGGTTTAACTTCTTTTTCTGGGGGTTTTTTTTTTCTCTTCTTTACTTCAATTATCACATAGCAGTGTTTCATGATATGCTGAATCCTATAATTGTTTACTGCAATGAAAAATAGGGATAGTAAGCTCACTCGTTTATTACGTGATTCACTTGGTGGGAGAACGAAGACATGTATCATAGCAACCGTTTCACCTGCCGTTCATTGTCTGGAGGAAACCTTAAGTACTCTAGATTATGCACACAGGGCTAAGAATATTAGAAACAAACCAGAGGTATTATCCTTTTATTTTATTTTTTATTTTTTCCATTCATAAATTTTAAGCCTCTATTTCATTTTTCTTGTTTTCTTTCAGGCCAACCATTGAAAAGTTAGTTTTTATTTTAGTACTCTTGTACGTTTTTTTGGCAGGTTAACCAGAAAATGATGAAATCTACTTTGATTAAGGATCTTTATGGTGAAATAGAACGACTTAAGGCGGGTAAGAGGCATTTTCACTATAGCTGTGGATAGAATAGTTGTGAAGTGGTGACTGATGGAGTACTTTCACTTAGCTTAACAAAATTACTCACTACAGAGTCTTCTGCTCTGACTCCTCTGCTTGTCTGTTACTCATATGTTTTCTTTGATTGTCTGTCTAGAGGTATATGCTTCCCGTGAGAAAAATGGTGTTTATATGCCAAAAGAGAGATACTATCAAGAGGAGAGTGAAAAAAAGGTATTGAGTTTTTGTGCATAATTGCTCCTGAGGTCATTTTTCATTGGTTGAAGAATCCAAATGTTCGTTTGACCCTTACAGGTCATGTAACCTCTTTGCCTCCTTACTTTTCTACTAATATAATTTGTTTTGTTTTATTCTTAGGCAATGGCTGAGCAGATTGAACAGATGGGTGGTCAGATCGAGAATTATCATAAAGTTTGTTTCCTTTTACTCTGTAGATCAAAATAATTAACTTTAGTGTCGTAAACAATGAACATGGTTATTTACATAATTTTTTGTGCTCAGCAACTCGAAGAGTTGCAAGATAAGTATGTCGGTCAAGTGCGGGAGTGCTCTGATCTGACTAGCAAGCTTGATATCACCGAGGTATCTGGTACATTGTTTGGATTGATTTTTGTGCTTTATAAATATGTCAATGTGCTCTGAGACTTCAGTTGTGCTATCTAGAAAAACTTGAGCCAAACATGCAAAGTGCTTGCATCCACAAACGAGGAGTTGAAGAAATCTCAATATGCTATGAAGGAGAAAGATTTCATCATTTCAGAGCAAAAAAAATCTGGTATTTTCTTAAACATTATTCTAATCAAATGCTTGAGAAGTATTCTAATGTCTCATTTTGCCAGAAAATGTGCTGGTTCAACAAGCTTGCATTTTGCAATCCAACTTAGAGAAAGCTACTAAAGACAATGCTTCATTACACCAAAAAATTGGTATATGTGTATTTACAATTTTTGGCTATTATTTCACTAGCAATTTCATAAAAATTGTCAATATGTTATTTTGATTTGTTGCTGTGCAGGAAGAGAGGACAAGCTCAGTGCAGATAACAGAAAAGTGGTCGACAATTACCAAGTTGAACTTTCTGAACAAATTTCCAATCTGTTCAATATTGTTTCTTCATGTCTATCACAGCAAAATGCACACCTTCAGGGTGTTAACAAACTGTCCCAATCTCGTTTAAAGGGACACAGCAAGGTATTACTGTTTTGATCTTTTGGTTTTCTAACAACCAATGAGTAATTTCTTGTCTCAAATACATTTTCAAGGGTATCATGAAATTTGCCTAAGAATTGCTGATCCTTCAAGAGTTGTCTAACCTTATACCATTATTTGCAAATATGTTTGTCCAGGCCATTCTAGAAATGAAAAATAAGGTACAAGCTTCAAGGGATTTATATAGTTCTCACTTGGAGGCAATGCAGAATGTAGTTCGCTTGCACAAGGCAAACTCGAATGCTTGTCTCGAGGAAGTTTCAGAATTGACGACTTCAAGTGTATGTTCCATTGATGAGGTACACCTTTGTTAACTTATTTCATTTCCTGTAGTGATTTTTGGTGTTTTTAAAAAATTTGTCTTGTGGATTTCAGTTTCTTGCGTCAGGAGATGAGACAACATCGTCTTTATTTGATGAACTTCAGAGTGCTCTCTCATCCCACCAGGGAGAAATGGCACTCTTTGCGAGGGAACTGAGACAGGTTGGTGCACTGAGATATAAAATGTTTTTAGGCTGATACATATATTGGCCTTGGTGATTTACAAAAGATGTTAACTGATTGTTTTCTCTGTTCCTAATTTGCAGAGGTTCCACACAACGATGGTGAAAACACAGGAGATGTCTGAATACACAAGTACGTTCTTTCAGAAGCTTATGGAAGAGTCTAAGAATGCTGAGAGTCGAGCTGCAGAGGCAAATGATAGTCAAATAAACAGCATTATCGATTTTCAGAAGACTTACGAGGTCATCATACTATATATCTTCAAGTATCACGCTAAACATATTTGCTTGATCCCATCTATAACTGGTATGCGTTGTGCAGGCTCATTCAAAATCTGATACAGAGAAACTTATAGAGGATTTAACTAACCTAGTCTCAAGTCACATTCGTCGCCAAAACGAATTGGTTCGTGGCTTCTTCCTTCATTTTTTTCTGTCTCTTCCACTTTATTTTACTTAAAACTGTATTATTTTGCCTGGCAGGTTGATTCAAGACTCCATAACTTTAAAGATGCTGTCTCTTCCAACAAAACTTTCTTAGATAAACACGTATCTGCTGTAAATAATTTGGCTAATGACGCAAAAAGAAAGTGGGAGACATTTTCCATGCAAGCTGAGATTGATGCCAGCGAAGGTGCTGATTTCTCAGCTGCAAAACATTGTCGAATGGAGTTACTACTTCAGCAATCGTAAGTTCCTACGTCTGCTATTCCTTTGAGTTACAACTTTTCAGTTATGCATTTAACCTCTCTTTATATTTCAATGCGTTAGTGTGGGTCATGCAGAATCAGCTTTTAAACAATGCAAGATAACTCATGAATCTCTAAAGGAAATGAACAATAAGCAAGTCGCAGATGTCTCTTCACTTGTTAGGTATGTGGTTTAAGTTATGCAGATATATTTATGGATTATGATCTCCTGATCCCCTATAGAAAAGGCTTTTCATTTATATTTATGAATTTTCTTCTCAATGCTGGCTATATATGTTTCGTTTAGGTCTGCTTGTGATAATAACGAGCAGCACGATGCTGAAGTAGATTCAGCAAGAACTGCAGCTGAGAAAGATGTAGCAAATACCAGTGATGAAATAATCCAGCAGATTGACCGTGAGCCCATTTCTGTTTCTTTTGTCCATTTAAATCAGAGCATCTCTTAGGCCTAAAAGAGTTTCTTGGCATGATCATTCATCATAAATTGATATCCTTGTCATCTTTCAGGAATGTCAGGGGACGAAAAAGAGTCTGTATCACAAATCCTGGAAAATGTCAGGTCACATGAAAAAACCCTTGAAAATTTCCAACAGGATCAGTGTTGCCAAGCCAGATGCATTGAGGATAAAGCCCAAGAAACGTTTCAACAAAGATACATGGTAAGTTATTTCTCAAAGCATAATAATAATATACTCTCCTCACTCTTAGAAGAGTCTTATTCTCGAGCTCTGATTCGGTGAAACCACAGGAGTATGTGCCCACAGGGACAACTCCAACAAGGGGTGAACCAGAAGTCCCAACTAAAGCTACCATTGAATCACTACGAGCCATGCCAATAGAGACATTACTGGAAGAGTTCCATGAAAATAACTCTTATGAATCCTTTGCGGCCAAGGAATCCAAACCACAACAGCTAACACGGTCGCCTCTCTCACAGGTCAACTAGGAACCACCTCTGTTCCATTCTCTTTTGTTGTCAAAAACCTCAAATCAGTGTGTCTGTATAACTATTAATATAAGTACACATTCGTGAAAGTGTGGGATCAATCAATTAAGAGTCAGATGCTTCTGACATAGTTTCTGGATTTTAAAGTTATGAAAACAATCCCGTACTTGGGATTCAAGTTCTTTCACCTTCAATGAAATATTCATCATTGTAATGTACGGTTTCTTACTTCTGTAGTTGAATATTTGCTTACATCAATCTAAGATCTCAGAGTTGGTTTGTTCTTACACATCAGCATAATGCGAATCTTAGTTCCTTTTTGCTCATGTTGTTTTGTGATGTGCATGCTTAATTGCTTATACCACTTGATCACTTTCTATAAATGACTCAACCATTGAGATGCTTTCAAATCCCAATAATAAACATTTTAAGTGGAAACTCAAGTAGCAATTTTGTGAAATGCCAATTCAAAGATTCAACTTTCTCAATTCTCACGAGGATTTCAGGAAATCATGAGCATGAGATTCCCCCATAGAATCCTCTTTTACCATTTTGAAAAACAATTACGAACATCTTTTTTTTCGTGCTTGGTTTACAACTCAGCTCAGCAACTATTCACTTTGGTTTTCTATTACAATCACATTTGTGTATATATAACATTTTTTTTGTTTTGGTTATGTCAAATATGGTTTCTATAAGAAGCTTTTAGAATTAGGTCATTCATTTTAGAAAGTGGAACATCAATAAAAAGGAATCAATATATCCACCTAGAGAATTGGTGGTACGAGTGTAGTTTCATATACGCAAAAGATGCAAGTCTTGTAGGTATGTTATCAGAAAAAAAAAAAAAGGTCTTGTGAGTTGTGGAAACAACATAACTAGCAAAAAGTTGTGGAGGTTTGTATTTTTGATTTCAGGTAAACCGGAATTATGAACAAAAATATTCTGACTTTGAAGCATACCAGAAAATTGGGTTTCATATGGAAGTAATAAGTTAAGTAGATTGCTAAAATTGTAAACTGTGAGAAGACTCTTTGCTTCACTTTTTTTTTTGGCGTTATGAAGTGATGGCAGACGATTTTTTGTTCTTTTCTTTCAAATATAGATTTATTTGTTTGTGATAATTATATTCTGTTACAAGAAAACATAAACTATAAAAATAAAATCAATATCATTATTTAAAAAGACAGTTAACTTTCACTATTTTATTTTACTTCCACTAAAAATACTATTGTATAAAAAGAACTTTATCCTAAGGGTTTTCAAACAATTGATAAATTTCAAGTTTTCAACTGATTGATTATTATTAAAAAAATGATGAAATGTACAAGTTCTTTTTGTATAATAGTATTTTTAATGTGTAAGTAATTTTTTCAATTTTATTTACTTTAGTACATTAAAAATATACATAAACCAAAAGAATATTGCCGAAGTAATAATGAGCCTATTGGAACCGCAACATTAGGGCGTCGGAAGAAAGTGTTGCCTCATAAAGCACGAGTTGTGATTTCTCGATCGACAATTTTGAAGAAATATTTTTACTGAAATGCGCAAATTAGTGAATACACTATCGTTATGCTGCCGCCATAATTTTTTTTAAAAAAATTGTTAATCTTAATCTTTTATGTTTGTTTATGAATTGGGTTTTAAGGTTTTATTTATACCTAACTTTTTTGATAAAATTAGTCGATGCTTATAAAAATCTTCATAAGCTTTAAAATCATTCGTTAATCTTAATATTGTTTGTTTGTTTATAATTGGTTTTTAAGGTTTTAATTATACCTAACTTTTTGATAAAATTAGTGATAATAAACTCATGCTTATAAAAACATTAGGAAAATGAACCAATCAGTCATTACTTGAGCAACGAATCGTCAAATAGGTTATGAAATTCATATACAGCTGATCAAAGAAATATATATATATATACATTTGAATCAAATAGAAAAAAATATATTAGAATATAAAAAATTCAACCGGATGTAAATCTTTCTAATTATAGTCAAGAGTAAAAAACTTCGGATCAGATTAACATTATCCTAAAAATTATCTAAGCTTTGTTATCTTACTCCTCATTTTTAGCCTATATATACGTCGCAACAAACTTCTTTACACTTATCAAATTCTCTCCTTCTTCAAGTTTCTTCTCCACACTCAAACAGAAAATAAACAAACACCACTCAGATCCCAAATCTTTGGAACAATGGGTGCTTCAAATATTGCTTATGCGTTATTATTGTTTGTATTAATCTATTTAAGCAATCATAATATTAAAGGAATTTACGCTTTTCATCAGATTTACGAAAATTTGCAATCTGAATCAGTAGAGTCAGTGAATCATCTTCACAAAACTGGTTATCATTTCCAACCTCCAAAGCACTGGATCAACGGTATAATGATCTTTCCCTCTCTTTCAAATATAAATTAGTAATAGATACCTATTTCATAGTGTTAATTGATTTTGGTTTTGATGTTAACTCTTTAGACTCCACTACTACTTTATTTTGCATAGCCAGATAAAATATCTCCAATCCTTCAAATCCAATTTTTGGTCTTGATTAAAGCATCTACTTATATATTTTCAGGGTCATATATTTCTGTAGCCGAAAGGCAAATTTTGTCTGTGAGTGGGATAGAAAACAATGTTTAAGCATGCCAAATTAAATCCTCTTTCTTTTTTTTTTCCTTTTTCAATCATGTAATCACATAAACTAGAAATAATTTTCTTTATTATAGGCTTATAGGCAGATCGCTAATCGAATTTGATCATTTTTACGATAATTATAATTTTTGGAGAAACAAATTTTCTAGATTGTTCGTGATCAAGTAATAAATGATACGGTACTTCCGTTTTTGCTACACTTTACAATCTTTATTTCACGTTTTCAAGTTGTTCTACTTCTTACCATAGCCTTTCATGTGATATGTTTTTTTCTTTTTTCTTCTCCCATATCCTCTTTACCTCATCTTCTTTTACTCAAAGTCGAAATATATTTTTATTAAGTCAACTAATAACTAACTTCGTTTTTGTTTTTGTATGTTGTTATGTATTATGTATTCTCGGCAATCCCAACAGATCCTAATGGTACGGTTCTGAGAAAATACTTTTATAATTCCTCAATATTTTTTTGCTCTTAAATATACAAAATCATCTAATGTGGATGGTCTTCTCGAAAACAGGTCCAGTCTACTACAAAGGTTTATACCATCTCTTCTACCAATATAACCCAAAAGGTGCGGTTTGGGGTAATATTATATGGGCCCATTCCGTTTCCAAAGACTTGGTTAATTGGGAGGCTCTTGAACCGGCCATCCATCCCTCCAAATGGTTCGACATCGGAGGTACATGGTCTGGTTCAATAACACTCGTACCGGGGAAAGGACCGATTATCCTCTATACCGGCGTTAACAAGAACGAAACTCAGATACAAAGCTACGCTATCCCAGAGGATCCATCAGACCCATATCTAAGGAAATGGATTAAACCAGACGATAACCCGATAGCAATGCCAGACTATACAATGAACGGTTCAGCATTCCGTGACCCAACCACGGCTTGGTTATCCAAAGATGGGCATTGGAGAACCGTAGTGGGGTCAAGGAGAAAGCATAGGGGAATCGCTTACATCTACAGAAGCCGAGATTTCAAGCATTGGGTCAAAGCTAAACACCCGGTACACTCCAGAAAGTCCACCGGTATGTGGGAATGTCCAGATTTCTTCCCGGTTTCCTTAACCGATTTTGAAAACGGTTTGGACTTAGATTACGTCGGTTCAAACTCCAAGCATGTGTTGAAGGTTAGCTTAGACATAACCCGGTACGAGTATTATACGCTTGGTAAATACGATCCTAAAAAGGACCGGTACATACCGGATGGTGATTCTCCCGATGGTTGGGACGGTTTAAGATTTGATTACGGTAATTTCTATGCCTCCAAGACATTCTTTGACTACAAAAAGAACAGAAGAATCTTGTGGGGTTGGGCTAATGAATCTGACACCGTTGAAGATGATATATTGAAGGGTTGGGCCGGTCTTCAGGTATATTATCTAAATTAAAACCCCATAGATTTTGTTTAATACAATGAAATTTTACATTTGATCAAATGAAATTAATGGTTAACTACAGGTTATTCCAAGAACGGTGCTTCTTGATTCAAGCAAGACGCAGTTAGTGTTTTGGCCTGTTGAAGAGATAGAGTCATTAAGAGGTAATTACATCCGAATGAACAACCATGACATCAAGATGGGTCAACGCTTAGAAGTCAAAGGAATCACTCCTGCTCAGGCTGATGTTGAAGTAACGTTCAGAGTCGGAAGTCTAGAGAAAGCTGAGACATTCGATCCGAGCTTCACATTCAAACCGTTTGATTTGTGTAAGATGAAAGGCTCCAACGTGACAGGCGGTGTAGGACCTTTTGGTCTGATCACATTAGCAACTTCTGATTTGGAAGAGTATACTCCTGTTTTCTTTAGAGTCTTCAAAGATACTTCCACTCATAAGCCTAAGGTTCTCATGTGCTCCGATGCAAGACCGTAAGTTCCATGCATGCATGGTCTCTCTATGCTTATTATACTACTATATAATATGATTTTCATGTGATTAATGAAAACATTAACTTCCTTATGTATATAGTTCGTCGTTAAAGCAAGATAGGGGTCCACATCCAAAGGAAAGGATGTATAAACCATCGTTTGCTGGTTTTGTGGATGTTGATATGGCTGATGGAAGGATCTCTCTACGGAGTCTGGTACGTATTTATTTAAGAACCTTTGAATTTTTGTTTATTGTTTTTTTGCTTGTTTGTGTTACTATATATGACATAATATGGTATTTGGTTCTTACAGATCGATCATTCGGTAGTAGAGAGCTTTGGAGCATTAGGGAAGACGGTGATAACGTCAAGAGTGTATCCAGTAAAAGCAGTAAAAGAGAATGCGCATTTGTATGTGTTTAACAATGGAACACAAACTGTGACCATAGAGAGTCTCGACGCTTGGAACATGAATCGTCCTCTGAAGATGAATAATGGAGCTCTTTAATATAAGAGCTTCTCTCTATAACGTAGCTAGCCTTTTCTCTCTCGCCCGTAAGTTATATTGAGAGACGATACATTAGGAAGAAAGCTTTAGGATTTTCTGTTTGAACTTTTTATGATCAATCTGGTTTGTGCATATTCATACTTGATGTATGGACTCTTGTACCTTTCTGTCTCTAATAAATAAAAATAATCTTAAGTTGTATGTTTTTAATATATCGCCTACTGACTTGGTTCATCAACTCATTTTTGTTACTTAACATTACCAAATTTTCAGACATAGAAAACTTAACGCGCTTACAGAGAATTGTAACTAAGATGGGACTACAATTTAAAGAAAGAGATAGCAGAGATTTTGGAATATATTATAGAGAAACCAAAAATCAGATTTACTAATAATAATCCTTAACATCAAAATTCAGCGAAACAAACTTAGTGTCAGAACACTAGAGATGTGTCTTTCAAGGGAAACACAATATATAATAACATAAATAAACCTTGGGTGAAAAGGAGATCACTTGATCTTCTTCTTAGGCCTCAACTGCAAAAGAATCGGAAATCAAAACTTAATCACACAAAATCTATAAAATTGTAAAGCTAATAATATTCCAAATAGACTAAACAGTCTAAACCCAAACCTGGTTGCTGTGGCCACACTTCTTCTTCCTGCAGTTCACAGCCCTTGGGTGCAGACGAGCATAACACCTACATCAAGAGATTAATTTATCATCAGATAAAATTTTCACACAAAGACTTAGATCACATCAAGACACGAAATAATTAGTATATCAGAATTAGATAAACTTAAACGTAGCCTATAACAACTTTAGATATATTTGCAACGATTGACAAGACATAAAATCATTGGTCAGCTAACTTAATTCCCCATTACTATAATCATCAAACATCGTACGTTCAGACATTAACTTAAAAGGATTTGAAAAGCTTACTTGCGACAGATCATCTTGTCTTGATTATACTTACGAGCCAAAGCCATCAAAGAAGGCTCAATGATACCTCCCCTAAGCCTTAGAACAAGATGCAGAGTAGACTCTGTTTACAAAAACAAAAAGAGATTGAATCAATAAAACAATCTATCACAGCTTAAACTAATTTCATTTTCCACAAGATCAAACTTTTATATTTTACCTTTCTGGATGTTGTAGTCTGCCAAAGTGCGACCATCTTCAAGCTGTTTTCCGGCGAAGATCAATCTCTGCTGATCCGGAGGAATACCTAAAACATAGGAAACGGGATTGATATGAGATCATAGTTTCAAAAGGTAGAAGTTTTAGGAAAAATCAAAAGGTAGAAGTTTTAGGAAAAAAAGCAAAAGGAAGATACCTTCTTTGTCCTGGATCTTGGCCTTGACATTGTCGATGGTGTCACTGCTCTCAACCTCGAGAGTGATGGTTTTGCCAGTTAGTGTTTTCACGAAAATCTGCATCTTTAAGTTCGTCTTCTTCGCTGGAAGTGTGGAAAAAAGCGAAAGCTGTGTAAAGATTGAAACTTTATAGTCTCCATTTCTAGGGTTTTGTGTGGATTTTAGATGGGCCTTTGATTCCTAAGCCCATTAAGTTCATTCAAGAATTGTTTTCCAAGGAAAATAAAAATGAACATAGTTCAACAAGACTATGTATGCAGTACGGTTTAAGAGAGATAATAAAATGTAAATGTTTTTATCAGGTGTGATTTGGAGAATGAGAACATATCACTTTCCTCTCAACTTCCTAATCTTGTCGTGAGCTGAGAGTTTTCTCTTAGTAATAAAAATTTTCAATTTTTTCAATGTTTCCCTAGTTACGTGAATAATCTGTTTACCAACTAATTTTCACTAAAATATGACGGAAGAGAAATTCATGTACTAACGCTTGCCAACTTACTAAACTCGACTAATTTCTTTCAAATAGTTTATGTTTTGGAGGATAGTCTAAGAAGAGAAAAGACTCAAATCTGACGAGGCCATGACAATTCAACGCATCAGAACAAATATGGGAGCAAAATACGCAAAGTGTGATTCGCAAAGGCCATAGACTAGAATAATATTGTTCAAATTAACAAAAACATTTAAATCCAAAACTCTTTCACAATATAACAAACTCCAAAGAAACTGTTATAACAAAAAGAAACACATGGAGCTAAACAAAGACGTCCCATTAGACCAAAAACTCAGAGCCTCCTTCCTCTTCTACCACCCTTTCGGCGGGTACTGTCTGTTGGGATGGGTGTAACATCCTCTGCAACAACAGATACAATGTTAGAAATGCTAAATACATAATTACAATAATCCAATATCTGAGAGATAATATTGGAGTATGAAGCTTACCGATACGGCCTATTTTCATGCCAGAACGAGCAAGGGCTCTAAGAGCAGACTGAGCACCAGGACCAGGTGTCTTGGTCTTGTTTCCACCAGTAGCACGGAGCTTAACATGCATAGCAGTGATTCCAAGTTCCTGTGTTTTATAAAGTAGTTCACAAAGTTAACATACTTGAAACAAAGCGGAGGCCGTTAGGTTTTGAATCAGTTTCTTAGGTCATTGGTTTCCAAAGAATTTCTTGATCATGTATATTAGCAAAGTACCTTGCATCTCTGGGCAACATCTTGTGCAGCAAGCATAGCTGCGTAAGGTGAGGACTCATCTCTGTCAGCTTTCACCTTCATTCCACCTAATTGAAATCAAAAGAACAAAAGAGAATAATTACCAAAAATTAGATGTCTTGTATTGCATTCAAGATCAAGTGATCAAAGATTGAAACTTGAGAGAAGTTGGGAGACTAAACAACACTTCATCTCACACCCACTAAACACTACAGCGACTATAACATCAGAAGCAATAACATAAATGTGTCAACTCATCATACAGAGAAATGAGAAAGGATCAACGACGGTATACATTAGAGCCAAATGAATAGATGTTTACCAGTGATGCGGACAAGCGTTTCACGTCCAGACAAATCAGTAACGTGCTGCAATAAGAGATATAATGTTAGCTTCCCCATATATAAGTGATGTATGATAATGGAAGCTTAATATGTGAAAAGAAAACTCACAATGAAAGTATCATTGAATGAAGCAAAGATGTGAACAACACCAAAAACTTGCTCTCCCTCACGAACAGCAGGTCCAAGTGTCACATTCTCTTCCTTTGGCTCTCTTGTCTTTCTCCTCGACGACTATAATTGGAAAACCAAATCCCACATATAATTTCAGATCGAGCTCAATTATACTCTAAAACCATTGCAATTGAGATCAGAAGACTACACAGTTAAAAGAGAGCATTTTTTCACGAATCCAGTCCAAACAAATTTCAGAGATAACCAGAGACAAGATCAAAGCTAAAATGATTCACACTTTGTAAGACTAACATATGTATTCTCAAATCAATATATATATATACATATAGTCAAATAAAAATGAAAACTTTACACAGACGAAGCTTACCATGATTCAGGGCAAATTAATTAAATCAGAGTTGAAAGAAGCTGTAGCTCCTGTTGTTCCGCCTACTCAAGAGTTTGGAAAAGAGAGAAAGGCTGAGGAAGATTTAGAAATCGAATTTATATTAGGGCTTATGATTTCTGATAGTGAGTGTTTAGGGTTTCCAAATAATAATTTGGGCTGTTAGTTAGTATTTGGGCTGAATCTTTATTTAGTAGTTTAGCTCATGTGATGTAAGCAGTTGGTCTTCGGGTAGATTTGAAAAACGCTGTCGTTTGTGCTATCTCTAGTTCGAAAAGATAAAAAATTTTGTGACAGCTGTGGGATTTGAACCCACGCCCTTTCGGACCAGAGCCTAAATCTGGCGCCTTAGACCACTCGGCCAAACTGTCTTTTTGTACAATCCCTTCAACATAATTACAAATCGTTTCGTTGCTCAATTTGGTATTTACGATTTTCATCTTTAGATAAGTAGTCGAAAGAGTAGCATAAAAACAAAGAGAGAATCGAAATTTCAATTCAGTTCAAAGAGTTCAATAAGTATTATTTATGAGACTCGAGCAATCTCAACAGCTCTTTTGAGGGCTCCTAAGAGGCTTCTCATGATTCTTTCTTCTCCCGGAGGTGCCTTATCTTTCTTCCGTCCATTGCGCGTCGCTTGAAACACTAAACCACTCTCTTTGGTTTGAAAAACCAAACAGTCTATATAAACCGGAACATCAGTTTTGCCTTCATCCTCCATCACAATGAATCCTAACCTTGCTCCTCCACTTATTTTATCCACCTGCTCATTCACAAAAAATAATAAAATGTAGTTTGTTAGCTCTTATACTCACAACTTGTGATGTCTACATACTGCTCTAAAGTTTTTAATTCTTCATAGAGTAACAAACTATATGATCCGTAGCCAACAGTGTTGACATATGATTTAGACATTTTGTTTACCTTGAGAGGAACAGGAAGAGGTAGATTGGCTCCTTGGCAAAGACTGTTCGCCCACTGTAAGAAAAGGAAAAAAAATATAATTGAAAAATGTTAAAGGATCGCTAAAAGGAGGGTTCGAACCACACGCTCTAGCCAGCTGAGCTTTTCCAACTTTCAATTTCTCTATTTCACAATTTACCTGAAAAAGTAGAGTTTCAAAACTCGTGAGATCGGTATCCATGGGAAGCTTCATGGTGCCCAGAGAAACGCCGTCTTCCTTCTCAGCCCTGAAGCCTCCGCTTCCCGGCGAAGCATTTGCTACAATTAGCCTCTTAGTTTGCTGGCAATTTCTGTTACTCTCTGCGCCAATCTTCGGAAGATTGAGAAGCTGGCAAGAGTTGGAGAGACGGCGAAGCAATCTAGCCGGAGATCGGACGCTTACGGTAGGTGGAGAGAAGAGAGTCGCTGCGAAAGCCATTTTCGTTTAGTCAAGTTATTCACTGAGTGAGAGATAGCTTTTCAGAGGACATGAGTTGAAACATAACAACTAGATGACGTGTTTATATTCAAGCCGTTGATTGTCATTTCTTATTTCGATGTACACTATGAATTGGTAGGAAGGAACGACCCAAATTACGAAAAGTAGAAGATGCGACTTAACGGATTTAAAAATCTATTCTTTTATAAGTAGAGTCAAAACTTGAGTAAAACAAGTTAACAACAGTATTATATGATCAGTACATACTTCTTCATGTCATAAACTTTGCCAATGATTCTTCTCGATAAAAACTCCTTTGCTCTAATCGACAACTTTGGTCCTCAGAATCTTCACCTCATGGATTGGCCTAAAATTTGAGAACATGAAAGAGAGATTATATTCAATTACACGATTTTTCAATGGGACATAATCCTGCATGAGTAAAACTTTACCTGTCGGTGTTATCGGTTTGGACACTACCAAGCCTCTTGATCACCTCCATACCACGGCACACTCTGCCAAATATTGTGTGCTTTCCTGCAAAAAGAGATGTTACAAGAAGAGTAACAGTAAGTGACAATTCTCTCCTAGGAAACATGGAAAAAGATTTTGAAACATGGCAGCACATTAAAACCACTATATGTGTTCCAGAGATGGACGTGTTTACCATCCAAGGACGGTGCTGGTGCTAGAGTGATGAAAAACTGACTCCCATTTGTATTAGGACCAGCATTTGCCATTGATAAAATTCCAGCTCCTGTGTGCTTCAACTCTGGCTTTATCTCGTCCTCAAACTTCGACCTAGCAAAAGGAAGAAGGTCAAAGGTCCCACATGAAAAATGACAAAACAATCTACAACATAAAAACATTCAAAAAAATTAAACCACTCCTCTAGGACAAAACTAGTGGACTATGGATGGAGCAACCTGAGGTCAACATTTCGACAATGTTTGTGTCAACTAACTTGATACTTCTATAACCTTGTGCAAGTCGAGTATATCTAATATTTATCATTTTCGGAAGTTTTTGAATAACGTTTTATCACATGTAATTTGTTCGAAAATGAATATAATCTAATGGAGCTAGTACACTAAAACTTATGCAGAGCATAGCCATATCTGATCCTAATTGAATTACGAGTCCATCAAATCAACCAGCAAAGGTAGCACTAGTTTAAAGAGATGCAATGATGAGACATACCCATAAATGGATTCACCGCCTCTACCAGTTCCTGTAGGATCCCCACCTTGCACTATGAAATCCTGAAAACAATTCAATACCAAAGCAACAAATTCCTTAAAACAACTTCATCACAGTGATGATCTAAGCACATTGGAAAACAGGAAACAGACCTTAATGATTCTGTGAAACATAACGTTGTCATAGTAACCTCTTCGGGATAGCTCAACAAAGTTCCGGCAAGTTCTCGGTGAGTGTTTGTAATACATCTACAAGGAATATACACAAATCAAAACATTGTAAAACCCTAAACCTTAATCTAAAACCCTAAATCATCACAAGAATAAGTTCGATTCGACAAGAATACAATCGGAATGAAGGTAGTAGATACGAAAATCTAGATCTTAAGTTCGTTTCGTGGGTAGCTATGAATGAATGTAATGGTAGCTATAGTAGGAAGAGATATCAAACCTCGACAGTGAACGGACCCATGGAGCTCTCCAGTGTAACTTCCGGTGGACTTCCTTCAGGTCTCGCCGCCATTTTGTCAGGTCTCGACGAGAATCGAAGCAAACAAAGATGGAGTTACTCTTACCTTTTATCGGGTCGGGTCGAGTCGGATCTGATTCTTCCTCACTTATGGGTCGACCCGAATTTAATTAAAACGTTTGGGCCTTATTTTTATGTATTGTATTGTGCAGAGTATTTACCACTTTAATGATGTTCTAGCACCACCCACTCACACAAATTAATAAAACTCTTGTCTTATACATATAATATTATCACTATGTATCTATTATTATTCCTTTTTAAGTTCTTATACATAGTGTGTGGGAAATTTTAGTATTCGGGTAACTTCAGTAGAAGAGGATACCAATCAGTATTATTCCTTAATCCCACTAAATAAGATCACAATTTCCATGAAGAAGTAAATTTTCCATGCATTACTTTTATTCAAATTTATTTTTGATGATTTAAAGTTCTCATGCTACAATGAACATTGTAACAAATCAATGAAATATTCTAACAAAAGGTTCAAATTTTTATTTGAGTCAAACTTAAAACTAATCTAACATGCGATGTTTATGTGAAAGTCATCAAGTGATTCATTTGTTAGCCTGCTATCAATAGATAAGTATCGGAGTTTAGTATGTTATGTCAGTTTTAAATTTGGCTCTAAAACAAATTTTGATACTTTAGGAATACGTAATCTAAAACCTATAGTTTCAACATAACGTGATATTTTATGTAATGGCCGAAAAGTTCAAACAAGTGAGATTCATTTATTCATCTCCATTTATAAAAACTTGACACACACGACATGAAGTAGCTTACACCATTGGTACAATTTAAAAACTTCAACAATAGACGCCTTTCCGCGGCTTATTATACAAATTAAGGATGTCTTTTGTCACCATTCACCACTAAAATATATTGAAAGTCTCTTATGAGATATAACACTTCATCAAGTGCCCCTTATACTCTCCATATAGATATGATTTCACGGTGAATAGCCACTTCCGCCTTCTCCGCCACCAGCACCACCACCGTGACCATATCCATCAGCTGCATAACCTCCTCCACCACCTCCTCCACCTCCGGAACCACCTCCACCACCACCTCCTCCACCATGGCCATCAGCTCCACCACCACCACCGTATCCCTCCCCAGCTCCACCTCCGCTTCCATAACCACCACCGTGTGCTCCTCCGGCACCAGATCCTCCTCCTCCACCACCCCCGTTTCCACCGCCTCCACCACCTCCATGTCCACCGGCACCTCCACCTCCATATCCCCCTCCAGCACCACCGCCTTCTCCACCACCGTACCCACCACCATGTGCACCGCCAGCTCCTCCACCACCCCCGTTTCCACCGCCTCCACCACCTCCATGTCCACCGGCACCTCCACCTCCATATCCTCCTCCAGCACCACCGCCTTCTCCACCACCGTACCCACCACCATGTGCACCGCCAGCTCCTCCACCACCACCTCCTCCGCTTCCTCCACCTCCGCCATGTCCACCAGCTCCTCCGCCTCCATATCCAGCTCCACCACCTTCACCGCTTCCACCTCCGTAACCAGATCCTCCTCCAGGACCACCACCGCCACCTCCTCCAGCACCACCACCATGTCCACCACCTCCGCCTCCCCCAATACCACCAGCTCCACCGTAGCCAGCACCGCTACCTTCTCCGCCGCCACCGCCAACACCAACACCAACGTTCAAACCACTTTTCACGCCATAGGCAGCAACTTCAGTCTCGGATTCCGAGGAGAGAAGTGCTCGTCTTGCAGAACATAACCCTAAACCTATTAAGAAACATAGAAAGAAGATTTTGTTGTGATTATCCATATTTCACTCTTTCTTCTTAATGTTTAGTCGTGTGATGAGTTTGCATGAGAATGTGTCCATATTTATAGGCATTTCATGAGACCCAACCGCGTTTGTTGCACATATTATGGATGTCCTAAAGTTCACTTTTTGGGGCCACACCTAACCTATCAGTTTCCGATGATTATCTTGTTTGCTTTTTATCAAGGAATGTCACTATTAAACATATAAAATTATATACAACTACAACACCGTCATAGCTATAGGGTTTTAAACGTTTCAGTGGATAATTCACATCATGGTGGTACATCAATAGTTTTTTTGTAGTGGTTGAAACATAGACATGTTAAAAGTGTTGTTGAGACGTTTTCCTATGACATGTCTTTTACAAAATACAGATTCTTCATGTAATAAATATGATTGATAGTTCATAAACCAAAAAAAAAGAATCAAGATTCAAGGAGTTTAGGAAACACTCAAATTATGTATCTAAAATGTAAGAGCCGACTTATGAAAGAATCGTGGTGTGTAAATTTGACTGTCTATATTATTAAATACACATTTAAACGTAATTGACTGAATCGATTTCAAAACAAATAATTTACTGAAAATAATCTTTAATATCTTAGGAATGAGAAGAAAATACGAATTTTATTTTAGTATTTTGGTATCTGCATAACAAATCATGAATCTAATGCGTCTTCTAAATCAGCACATCAATTTTAGAAAAAGATGGAGCCACATGCAAATAACGAGCTTGGCCAAAGACTATGGCGGTCGTTATGTTACATAAAATTTTAATGACATGAGATACTAAGCAATATTAACATCTTTTATTGTTTAACTTTGAAAAATATATCGACAACTAACTAAATAACACTTTTCGTTTATAGACGCGGTAGACCATCGACCGGTTTACTTTAATCCATATATATATATATATATATGTTTTAATATACACTAGTATGGATTACATTTTTACTATTGTATACCATGTACGTCGAACATACTTAAACTACTAATTTCAGATTCACTTATCACTAAGTAGTGCCACTTGTGTGTACATGTTTAGTTGTCTCCCATATTGCATAAAACATATATAATCATATAATTATACTCTATGATTATATGATGAATCAGACCTAATTTCTACATATTATCATATTGTTCTTTATGGATATCTGACTCACTCCTATGTCTACACTAACTTTCAAAAAAAAAAAAAAATATTATCCTAACAATTGTGTTTACTAATGGCTCCTTATCACTTTTTAGTTTTTACACGGGAGTAAATAAAGAATTACATATCTCTCTCTAGTTGAATTTAACGCAATCCTATAAACGAAGATCATCTCCACAGCAAATTAATATATTTTCATATGTACAGACTAATAAAAACTTGATAATCAGTGTTCAAGATAATGAAGTGCAAGATTATTTATTAAAATAACAATAATAGCTTTGATCCAAATTGACCTCGAAGCATAAAAAATATACCTTGAGAATACCATATAATTTAGTGTAAGTGCAATGGAAATTGGAAACTGACAAAGGGAACACATGGATTTGTTTATTCATTTTTTAAATATCAATTTATGTATTATCTCCTTGTTGCACATTTTAGGGTTGAACTAGCCAGGGTCTTGAAATACAATATACTATTGCACAATTATTCATGCCTGAAGGCTGAAACTTATGCATGGGTTTATATTTTATAGTGAAAAATACTATAAGTAAATTTATGCCTGATATCATTATAGTACGTATATCATTGTTATATGTTATGTTACCATTTGGCAATATCATTAGTCTAACAAATTCCCACCCAGAGCGAGTTGAAGTTAACCATATATTGAGTTGAATTGAACCGTTTTTTTAAGTTATAACTCAATGGTAGAAAGTAACTAGTAAACTAGTTATGTACTAGAACGAAAGTAATCGAATCAGACCAAACAAAAAAAAATCACAATGTTCCTATACATGCGCATATGGGTTCCCTGCGGATATGTCCCTAGATAAAAAAAAATGTTTATATTATTCCTCCTAAATCGATTTAACATTTTTGATCTTACGGGAACCAAACTAAGCTGAATTAAGAAATGTCCCCATGTCATCATTTATACATTATTCCTAGTTGATAAGTTTGTTTAGCATTTTGCCTAGTTATTGGACTTTAACTTTTTCTTTCTAATAATTAGTGTCAATGTAGCTTTGAATTTTCTTATACTGCCTTACATTGGAAAATCATTTCTACGTACCACTCAATATAACATCATTTAGCTAGGCAGTCTAATTCAAACTTAACAAATGTAAAATGAGACACTTGCAATCGAACTGAACGCTAATAATACTGAACCGAACAGAACTAAAATGACTTTCGTTAGAGTTCAATTACAATTTTACTAAAATCAAACTTAACCTGAACCAACCCCGAAAATAAACTGAGGTGTATATTTAAGTGTGAAAGGGTTGGCCGCAATGAAAAAGTTTTCAGTTTGCAAAAATAAAAATAAAAATGGACCCAACCATTTCATTTTGTTTCGTAAGTGCCTCCTTTAATATTTTCCTATACTTTTGACAAAATGGGTTTAGGCTTATGATTGTCATGAAAGATGTAGAAAGGCACACTTATAAAGTTTAAGAATTTATACATATACAGAAAACTTATAAAAGGACGGAAACCAATGTGAACAAATAAATTGATATTAATTATATGAACACCATAAATATAATCGAAATGCCGTCAAATAGATTTGCAATGTACTAACTAAAAATCTAAAATGCTAAATAAAAATCTACATTATACATGCTTTTGACTGTTTAGATAATGATATTACTAAAGTATAATTTGATTATAGTAAAACTTACAAAGCGACCTGTTTTCATCCGGATGTTGTTTGTTTCGTCAACTTATAAGAGGTGAATTCGGATGCAAGTATCACGATACCAGACTACTCAGACCGTTCCACAAATTCTTTCTAATTCATCCTTTTTTTGGGGGTTAAATTCTAATTCATCCTTATGCAACATGAGTGCAAACATAACCATCATCTAATTAAAATTGTAACATGAGTACAAAAATGGTCAGTATATATATGATCCCTTGCAAAATATTTTAAATAGGAACTTTAACACAGATTAAACAATCAGTGTAACTCATTTTTCTGTTATAAGTAACGTATGCATTGAGTGACGTAACATGAATATTAGTGATTAAGGTCTTTTCCAACAAGAATTTATCACAAAATAAGGAAACGGGTTTTCAAATTAGAAGCTTTATTATTATCGACAGTCGAAAAAACGAAAAAAAGAAGAAAGAACGATATTCATTATTTTCTCATCACACCTAGCTCTTCCCCACAACCTAACAAAAGATTCAAGTTCACTCTTGCCAGATACGTTTCTCAACACCGAGCTTGAAGCAAACATACACATCTTGTGATGCCTGAACTATCTGACCATGTGAAAGATAGCGAACGCCCCAATTACTCATACTTATCTCCTTATCTTTCCGCATTCCTCGGTGTCCCAAACACTTCTCCACAATGTCTTCAAACGAACTATTATGGAGCCACGGATCCAGATAGTGCCTTATATCCAAAAGTCTCCATATATACAACTGATGGTGAAACTTCTCGAGCTTGTCCTTGTCTTGGCCATTACAAACGCCAATGAAAGTGATTGTTTCATCGGTCAAGAATTTTCGGAGGACGTTAGGGACATGCCGACAGTAAGACAGCTGGATGATGAGACAGCGTTATGGACCCCTAGTTGAAGAACTTCCGGTGGAGGATCTGACGAACCATCGGGTGTCCACTGGATGCCGAGTCCCACAACTAGAGGGTGTCTGGAGTGAAGATGGCTGAAGAAGAGGACGGAGTGGATCCATCGACGGATCTTTGAGGGATTATGAGTAACCGTGACTGTCAACTCTTCTCCGAAGAAATCAATGAAGTGTCGTTGTTGGTGGATATGACGCTTTGGGAATCTTCTGATCCTCCGAGCCATTGTTCTGAGTTGAAGAGATACAGATAAAAAGTTAGAGAGTGAGAGGAGTTAAAATAGATATTAAGCTAAATGTGTCAACTTTTCTTGAGTTAAAACTCACACACACAAGATCTGATGTAGTTTGACTTTTAGAAACAGAGTAACACAACAACTGTAACAGCAGAACAGAGAAAGAGGAGAACACAGAGAAATTAACGAACCGGTGTTATAAGAAGTACAAGTGATATTTCACGCTAACACACTTGAGAACTCAACTTTGTGTTTCAATCCCTGTTATACCCAAGAAATTAAACTCTCAAAGCTTACACCTTTTTATGTTTTCTCTCACCCTTATGATCTGTTTTAAACACTTCAAGACAAATTGTTCTTCACCTGAACCAACCTTTGAGCCAGCGTAACTGTTGCTCTTAATGTCGTCCCAAAATCATATATGAACTCTAGTTAAAGTTAAAAGTTAACCCGAGTCTTCAGAGTTGACTGTATAAGTTTTGCCAAAAGCTTGTTCATTACGTTCTTATCTCCACATATGTGTAGTTTTGGTTAATCGAACAAGACTTAATTTTTTGATGCAGATGACATTGCTATTTATACAAAGGGTTAAGCTTAAAAGATGCGCATCTAGCCAAGAAAATGCATAATTTCATAAAACTTTAGAACTACAGATATAGAGAATTTCCTATTTTCGATTACTATTCCTTGTCACAATAGTAATATTGTCTTTTCGCAAAAATATGTTTAGTTGTTATTTGTTAATGTACCACCACGCAATCTCAGAGGAATCAAAGATTTAAAGGGGAACTGATGTTAATCGGATAAGTCTGATATAGCCCAAAATATCTACAAAAGCCACAACAGTTTTTACGCTCTCTTTTAAACCCGGTCCACTTAGAAAGAGTTGCCGCTTAAGCATCAGCATCGCTTGGTTTTATTAGTTGAGTATCTAAAGAATATAATAATAATATTTTTATTATTTTTTTATTAAATAATTAAATTCAAAAAAATAATTTATTTCAACCAATCACAAAACAGTAGTTTCTAAAAACTGATGCAAAGTATCTATCGTAAAAAACTTTTGTAAATTTGTATATACTCTCTCTCCTACTTTTACAATTTTTATAATTTTTTAACATTTAGATATTTTTGTAAAATCATGAACATGGTCTAAGCTCTGTTTTGTTTAAAAGTTCGAATTTTTAATATCAAAATGGCTAAAAATTGTATGTTGACAAAAAATTTAAATACCAAATTAATGTTATAAGTATTGAATAATAGACACAAAATGACAGTCAAACTCATCCGAGGCCAAGCTAGGCAAGCTATTGCTTTCGGCCCTGTGTTTATAAGAATATATTTTGGCTCTATTTCAGTATTAAAATCCCACTGATCCTCTAAATATCAAATTTTATTACAGTTAAGGTTGTAACCATTTTATATATGGTTTAAATAGTTACATTTATATAGAATTCTATGTATTACGGTTATGATTAGATAGGTTTATATGGTTACGTGATGGTTATGATATTTTAATTAAACAGTTATCAACTACAAAACATAATAGTTAGTCTAACATGTTACCCAAGAAATAAAATAATAGTTAGTCATTCAATTAATAAAGTTCCGTGATACAATTGGCATGGAATAATTAAAATGAACATAAATCTAACGTTGTTAAGCTATTTTGTCTACGTACGGATGCCAACTTCACTTGTCTACATTTTCTTTGATCTTTAATTGTTAGCTCAAGCCCAATTAAGTGGGGAAAGTAATAAGCAACAACTCCTCTTCCCGGACCCTAACAAATCAACTAAACTCAATATCAAAACAACTAAAAACGCTCATCATTAACTAGCTAACTAATTATTATAATCAATCACTGCTTAATACGAGCACTATATAAACACTTGTCCATCTCCCATTAGTTTCACACCACAAGTACAAAACATTTCAATACACAAGCACCTTTTATCTTTCCTTAAACCCCAATTGTAAGAGAAAACTATTAGAATGGCGAAAGAGTCCACCACCATTGACGTAGGCGAGCCGAGCACCGTGACCAAAAGTTCAAGCCATGTCGTAGTGGATGAGAAGAAGAAGGGCTTTGTGGCAGCCGCTGCAGGAGGTGGCGCCAAGAGAGGTTTGGCCATATTTGATTTCCTCCTCCGTGTAGCGGCCATAGCAGCCACACTCACAGCTTCCATTGTCATGTTCTCCGCCGAGCAAACTCTTCCCTTCTTTACTCAATTCCTCCAGTTCCAAGCCAGTTACGATGATCTTCCCACGTTTCAGTACGTCCTTCTTTACTCAGACTCTTCCCAATCAGTATATTAATATATATATATATATATATATATGGTTGCTAATTACGTTACCTAGCTCATGTTTACACAACTAATGCATATATAATATTTCTAAATGCGGTAAAAAATTATTTGTTATATTTTTCTTGAAACCAAAAATTTAAATTGGAGTTATTACTTATTAGTATGTTAAATCCGGATTTTAAATAATTTAATATTGTTTCCGATTAGTAACAATAAAGTATATAAATGTAAATCTTTTTTTTGAAGGTTCTTTGTGATAGTCGTAGCCATGGTCGCCGGCTATCTCGTCCTTTCACTTCCCTTCTGCATCGTAACTATTGTCCGTCCACTTGCCGTCGCACCCCGGCTGATCCTCCTCATCTTCGATACCGTAACTTCCCTGATAACCCTATTCTTTAATATTCTTATTTTTTTGTTTTTACATATAACACACTCTCGTATGGTCATATATATATCAAGGTGGTCTTGACGCTTAACACAGCAGCAGCAGCTGCGGCAGCATCAATCGTGTACCTTGCACACAACGGCAACCAAAACACCAACTGGCTCCCTATCTGTCAACAATTCGGAGACTTCTGCCAGAACGTTAGCACCGCTGTTGTTGCGGCTTCTATTGCCATAGTGTTTTTCATCATTCTCATCATCATCTCCGCCGTCGCCCTCAAGAGGCATTGATTTCATCTTTTTTCTACGTGTCAAAATCGTAACGGGCCTAGAGGGTTCCTTATATGTATATGTATATCTATATGTCTGTGGCTTGTGATTTGTGTAACATTATGGTGTGGAAAATGTAATTGAAGTGGTTTATGTTTAAAAGAAATTTGTCTGTTGTTCAGTTTAAAATAGGCAAAATCCAAGAAGCGACACAAAGCCTAAAATACCAAAACCGACGGTTAAAATATCAAAAACCGATTCTACCCTCAGCTTCCTCTCCTTACTGTGCCTCTTCATCTCCATAAACTCTTGATGTCTCTCCTTCGACGCTACTTCTCTTCTTCTTCCATTTCCCCTTTTACCTTCCATCACTCTTCTCAAAATTACCAAACTGTCCCTCCCGTTTAAATGTGTTCCTTCCATCTTCTCCACCTTCATATTAACCTCCTTCACGTGCATCTCCTTCTCCCCGCACGTGACCACCGTAATCACACACTCCACCGTCTCTTCCGGCGATTCAAACCCTACCACCGTCGTAAATTGTGCCTCCACTTCACCGCTTATCCAGTTCCGATGCACCGACACTGGCCGGTGACTCGACAAATTCGCCGCTCGTTTCCCGATTGGATCGATCACGATCCAGCTCAAAGTCAGATCATCCTCTAGATCACGACACGTGTCTTCCGTCCGTTTTCCTCTTTTGATCGGCGTCGCTACCGTGTCCTTCGGATCCACCAAATCGATCCTCAACGGCGAGCTCAGGAACCACGCCGTAGTAGTCTCCGTTATCACGACTCTACTGAAAATCAATTTCCCTCGGTAGTGAAGATCCACGGCGGAGATCAATTCTGGGAACGGACGGTCGAGATCAGAGACTGGACCGACGGTTTCCACCACAGAATAAGCGTCGGAGAAAAAGGAACGAGAACCATCGGAGCAGGAAGGCCACGTGGAGCGGCATACTTTGGACCAGAGGATCTCATTGGAAGCGAGATGGTGAAGGTGAGAGGAGGCGCAAGAGACGGAGGCTAGGGTTGCACCGTCGAGGCGTGTCAAGATGTGAGCCTCTATGATGTCGTGATGGACGGTGGAGATGAAATCTGTTACGGTGGAGAAAGAGGAGTCAGCCATTTCTGCTTACGTTGCTGAGTGATTATTACTACTAATTGGGAATTATAATGGATTATTTAGTTAATGATTTGTGATTAATCAGTGAAGGGGATTTATATAAGATCGCCAAAGTCTTTGTTAGACAAAAAGGTCCATCTTTTTACTTTTGTTACAATAATACCACAGCTTGGTATTTTTCTAACGTCAATTTAGTATAAATAAATGGTGTAATAGTAATCATTGATACAATTATGGTCACTATAAAAACCCAACGAATAGATAAACAAGACCATGTTTTCCTTTTTTTTTTCCTTTTTTCCTTTTTTAATTGTAGATTAATTAGAAATTAAATGAGGAGGTTGCAAACAAAATTTGGCATGAAACTAGAGGTTTACTTTAGAAATGTCCACGCAAATAATATTTGGCCAAAGTTGTCTTGTCGACAAAAAAATATATACTTAGCCACACATATGCATTCGATTCCTGGATTGTTTTTTTTTTATGTCAAAGACAACTTGATTACTATTTTCATTGAATGTGAAATTTATTCATATAAACAGTGTATATAGAAACTGGACAACTTGATCATCCACTGGAAAAGTATGAATATTCTATTTAAAATATACTCTTTTCAATTATATGCTATTCAAGAGTTGGCCTATTGTCAAACTATACATTTAAGTTATTAACTACTTAAAACATGTCTTAAGATGCTAAAATTTAGTCATCGTTTATTTTAGTAGTAATTAAAGTTGTTTGATTTTTTAAGAAGCGTGCCCTGATTATACATAAGGTAGATCTTTAAATCATCAATCAAATATTCCATACAGCATACAGTATAGAAGTTATACACTTATACTGTACCCATCTTTCTTATTTCTCTACACCTGTCCGAAGTTTCAAATTTCAATTAAACTGGCAATTAAAGGGTCGGCGGAAACATTATTAGTAAAATATAAGACACACGTCACTAAGTATAAGGCTTCGAATGGTTGGAGATTTCTTTAGATCTTTTGATTTAAGTTTTTGGGGTTTAAGAAAAATTGAACAAAATAGGTCCATGCAAATTGATACAACGATATACATATATATAATCTTATATAAATTTTAAGTATAGTTTCAAGATTTAAAATATTTTCTTTAATAAATTATGAATTATTTAATTCATTAAAATAGTTAACTAATATAAATATATATGATATAAATAATCTTATAAACATTTAAGGTGCTTAAAATCATTTGACCTAACTATAGTTATTCACGTATTCGTATTAGGCGTTACACATTGGATCACCATCTGTTTGGTGTTTAGCGTTTTTTGAACATTGACAATGAATTTTGTTTTATAATTTAATATGGTTTCAAAAACAACAGGGAGTGGACAACCTTATAACATCATTGATTAAGGGTTCCCTTAATTTTAAGTCTAATATATCACCGTCGATTAGGTTTATACAGCTTTTGTGTTCAATAAAATAATTGACTAGTAAGTAATAACCAAAAACAAAAGGCTGAATGAGAAAAGGAAAGGCCAACAATTATTTACATCAGCATGATGAAAATTTGAAATAGTTAAGTTGAAAACGTTGTCTTGGAATTTTCTTGAATATAATAAAAGTGTTCAATATATATTAATATGTATATTCAGTAAAAGAGTTGTATGAATTAACTAAAACAAGGAGTATAATTTTGACTTACTAGTTAAATCTCCTTAGTGAAAAGCCATCATTAATTTCTGAGAGTTATGAATTGTTTTTTAATTAGAAAAGAAAAAAAAAATATGGCTAAAATATTAAATGAGTTTCTTATAAATTTACTATCACAATAAGTCTTCACTAATTAGTATCTTCAATTTGTGCAATATTGTTTTATAGTAACAGACTCAATTCGTTGTAGCTTACTATCGATTTTAGTGGATAAAATTTGTGAGGAATTCAACTTTAGATATTGTTTTAAAAAAATACCTAAGAATTAGTTTATAAAAAGTTGTTAGAAATTGTTAGAACTTTGGATAAATTGTTAGAAATTGTTTTAACTTTCGTCTGGCAGATGAATTAGTTTATAAAAAAAAAATAGATTTTGATCTAAATTTTTATTTGGACGTATGCCCTTTAATTTTAATTAACTAAAATCATATATGGAAATCGTTTCAGCTTAACTTTTACAATAATCGATATTATTGGAGTTTCATTTGATTTGTGCAATCGATATTAAAGTAAGCCGGCGACATTATTATATCTGTATCCGGTTCCTACTCTCAACCTAATTCCCCTTTTGACAGATTATATACAGTTACATTTTGAATTGTATATTTCTTATACAGTAAGCATTGATGTTAGCGAATGCTATACATCTTCAGTCCACGATACAAACTGAAGATATCATTAATAGGAACCTAACTTTTTGTATAATTGTTCGGACATAAAATGTGAAGTGTATATAGTTGCTTGTATATAAGGTTAACCAAACTAACAACAGAGACTTTGATGAGATTTTGTAATAACCATTAATAGTTTAATACACACTTATAAGAATTACAATGACAAGCACGTAACAATTAATTAAGGGATTTCACTTCTTCTTTTTTTTGCCAACTCATTTGTATCAATTAAGAGAAAAAAAACCAACGATAATTTTTGAAGTACAAATCCACAAGAAGTATGTAGATTAAATTTTGTAAGGGATTAGACAATAGACATACAATATCGTAAAGAAAATAAGATATATTTACATATCCTATTAAATGGAATTAGAATCCAAATGACCCAAACAAATTTCAAAGCCCGTTTCCGATCCTGAAATTTTTCCTTATAAAGGTTTGTACACTTAAAAATATTGAAAAATTATTTACAAGAAAAACTGAAGAAGTAATATATCTATGTTTCAGTAATGGCACCAGATGTAAAAGTAAAATCATAATCAAAAGTAAATTCGAAATTTGGATCAGATTCCTCCAGCTCCAGATCATAATCAAAGTTCATAACATTGGGCTCTTTACGCTCCTATAAACTTTATTTTCCGCAGGTTAATCTACCGCCAATACCCGGATATTTCCATAACACTGAGTCTAGGGAATATATTCAAACAGGCCCTTGTTATGGTCATCGTTTGGATCTTATAGTATCAAGGTTTGGTCTAAAAGTCTCATTCTAACATATATATATATATATATTGTGTGGTCAAGTCTCATTCTAGTTATATGCTTATTTTGGGTATTTCTATAAACTCGTCCATGGTATACATTCTGTAATATATTTTCAAAGAATATAGAATAAAACATTAATATGTACGTATGTAGAGAATTACTGATTTAGTTTATATTCACAATAGTTATAAATCAAGTTAATTACACTATTAATTACATCATTTGTTTAATACATCTCATTTGTGTCAGTACTCATACAATATTCTTGCCATAATTCTCTGTATTGGAAAGCAATCTTGTACTCAATTACTTGCAACTTGTACAGATTATCTCATATCTTTTTATTAAATCATTT
Source organism: Nasturtium officinale (assembly GCA_963854855.1). NCBI lineage: Eukaryota > Viridiplantae > Streptophyta > Magnoliopsida > Brassicales > Brassicaceae > Nasturtium > Nasturtium officinale. Next base: position 7,234,450 of record OY978511.1, on the reverse strand, counting down.
TTAAAGTACTAATCCAGGTGTGTCAGATACCTACTAAATCAAACTTGGATTCTCTGTCTGTTTTTAATTATCACGTTAATTTCATAATCAATATATACAAATATTGTCGAAAAACATCAAAATAGTCACATTTACTAAGATATCGAACCCATGAGATTTCAACTTCATAACGGCCCAAAATAATTTCCAGTTGCCCATACGTACTATGTATTACTCTTCTTTTTATGAAGGGTTTACTATTCATTGCTTTGGTTAACGAATCTAACCCGAATTCTTAAATCTTAATTGAAATTAATCATTTCTATATGTATCGCAATGTTGATTTTATATATACAGTTGGAAAAATATAGGTTTATGACACAGCTTGACATGAAGATTTTAGTTGTCTACGTAGTGTATATAGGCATCATATATATAACTTTTATATACAGTGCATCATAGATATTTAGTATTGTAATAAAAGAAGTTATTGGGATCGTAAACAGGAACACAATAACTACGAAAAGGGTATCAAAATGAATAAGCAAAGCAAATCAGCCTAGTGCACTGTCAAGCTTTTAGCCTCACTCACTTTCCGTACAATCAATCTCAGACTATCTTTTTATTTATCCGAACCCATAGATCTCTCCTCAATTTTACAATTTTTGTAATTTGTTTCTCTCTATATATAAATATATATATATATATATCTTAATTTATGATTCTCTAGCTTTAAATATTTGCATCCATGTTCCTTCTCTGCTATTCTCATTATTGTTTTTAAAATATATATATTTATAATTTCTCATTATTTTATTTTCCTTTATTTTACTATCATAATTATGATATAATTAAATAAAATTAATTTCAAGAATAACCGCAGTACAACATTTCCATGATAAGTTGCACGCCTGAAAAGAATCATAGAAAATAAATTTTTGCTCAGTAACTTCTGTAGCTGAAATGAATTTTTGTCAACAATTCTGTTTGCAATTGGATACTTTTTTCTTAATAGTTTCGCGGCGATCGAGGATGAAGTATCTATGAGCCCATTATCACTTGACCGGTTTGTACTTTGTATTAAACAATAGATATATAAAATATCACATTACCAAATTTTTGGTGGACAAAACCTCTTAGGATAAAAATTTGTCTACGATATATATTACCTTTTTTGAATAAAAATGGTACCAATTGTCGACAATATATAAGAAAGAATCCCAAATTAAACCTAAACTTAAAAGTTAAAACTAAAGAAATGTTTTTATATTAAAATTACAGTAAGAGAGTCCAAATTTTATCAAAAAGAGTATAAAACCTTTAACCGCTGCACTAGCACCATTTATTTATTTTTTTTGCTATACATGTTTCCCACTTATTTCTTCAAGTATCCCTAAGATAATTTGAATTTGGATTCATGTCACACACATTTTTTAATTATGAAAACAATTCGCGTGTTTGTTGACATATGAATTATGATAATGCGATTACAGCTTCTCTGTTTTTCCTTTGTAAGAAAGAGGAATAGATTAAACTTTTTATCCAGCGACTTTTCTATAACATTTTATAAGTTATATAAACAGCTATTTTTTATAACCAGTGGAATTCTAACTATTAAAAAACTCCTAAACTTTGAAAAAATCATTTAATGCTATTGCAATTGTCAAATGTAAATGAAATCGTAAGGATTTTGTTTTCTTCAATTATGGCACAGTACCTATACAACATATCATTTGACTATTGAACCGCCGTAGTTTGTTTCCATATAAACATTTTATTGTAGGATTCACATGATCGTTTTAATCAACTTATAACTTTTTCCAAAAACTTTTGTTAGCGCAGAAAAGGTTATAAGAATAATTTGACGAGAGATACTTCGTGTTCAAGCCTCTACGTTTGAGTAAGATTCAACCTATGATCCTGATTCCTGAAATGTGTAATTAGTTGTTGTGCCTGATAGAACTTAGTCCTAGTGTAAGCAGCAGAACAAAAAAAACATTCAGATTCTGATCGGTAAAAATAATTTGAAGAACCTTTTGTAATATTTTTTCTTGAGTTGATTTGTATTCAGTTCAAAAAGAGGTGGAAATCATTTAGAGTATCTACATCAGTTATTTGATGTGGATGTCTTTAACTTTATTTAAAAAGGATAAGTATTTTTGTACAAAACACTTAATACACCAAAAAATTAGAGTATCTTTAATTTTTATTATATTTAATATTTAAGACACTCAATTGAATTTGAAAGATATATATGGTCTTATGAAATAATGTTATGATTTACGAATTAATAAGTCATAAATAAAAGAAAGTTAGTATCAATTAACTGTAGTTATGTACATTATCATTTAACTTATGTTTTATTAATTTATTTGTCCAAATCTAATGTAAAGATAAATTGTATTTACGTACCCGATCATTATTTAGTTTATAAATTTAAAACAAATATATTAATTTTAATGGCAATGCGAAATATTTTTAGAAAATCAAATTTTACTAAATTCAAAAAGTGATGATATATCTGTAAAAGATCCGCTAGATACGCAATATATATATATATATATTTAAAATTTGTGATTTTAGAAAATTAATCTCTCAGGAGTCAAGAGCATAATGACAGATTGAGAAAAATATGTCAGAAAAATGAAACAAAGAGGAACAAAGTAGTGGAAAGACATAAAAAACAAAAAGCGCCCGAGTAATGCATAGACGAGTTATTTATTCTTGTTTTATTATATAAATGTTTGTGAGGAGAGGATTGAAACACGCCTGTAGAAAAGAATACAGACAATTGAAGACAGATCTTATCTCTATCCCTCCCACGACTCTTCTCTTTTGAAACACAAGGCTATTTTTTTCCTCAGCAATTCTTTTATTTATTTATATCATTTCACATAAAATAGTCAGAGAAACAATTTTCGAAAATTTATGAACAATACGTACACTTTAATGAGATGTGTCATGCACGTGATAAATAAGGAAAGACTGTAAACAAATCTTCTTGGTTAAGAGACAAAAGATCTCTTCTAGCCTTTGGCATTCCTTCTCTTATCTTATCTTTTCTTTTCTTTTCTTTTCTTTTCTTTTTTCTTCATACTTTTAAAAAGTAATCCAAATATCTGCATTGTTATTAAAAAAATAAAGTAGGCTACCTTACTATTTCTGGAATTATACGATATTATATCATCTAGAAATATGGTTTCTGTTAAATTTTAACACAAGCGCTGATAATTCAACCGCAAGGGTTAAATATTCCGGTTACAACGAAATTAAAAATATACTATTGTAAGAAAACTAGTTGTAATGTCAGTTTATTTGCAATAAAAATGTCAATAAGTCAAAACTAACATAATTAAGAATGAGATCATTGGGTGATTTGTTGGGTGGTGAATGGAATGCACGTACGTGGTTGAGAAGTTATTAAGTAAGCTATAGAAAATGATGGATAATGCGATAACATGTGCCTTATCCCGACAAAACACATCTCACATGTAGACATACATACACATATATCATATAATGAAAGCCAAAATGGGAAATCTATACACACTAAATTACCAGGAGATGATAACACATCCCTATTATATATATTAAAGTCATCCACCTTTCCAGATACTTGTATATTTTCTTTATTTTGGAACACGGTAAACTTTTAACATTTATATGAGGAATATTAAATTAATTTTCATTTTATGGATTTTATATATGGTTAGCTTCTACTGAATGAAATTGATGAGTCGACTTTTTAATTATATTATTGTACATCGAGGATTCGAGATTTATATGTCCAATTATATACGTAAATTGCTAAAGACATAGTTGATAATATTGAATTATAGATAATTTACTCTTTCTTTGAAACTTATATATAGAAGGCAGATACACGTAACCACTCTAAAAGAAGCACTTGTTGTATCTCAGACGATATTTTGCCATCCTTTCTCATCTCTTTCAAATGTCAGTAAACCAATACTCAAGCGATTTCCACTACCATTCTCTCATGTGGCAACAACATCAACAAAACGACGTCGTGGTAGAAGAGAAAGAAGCTCTTTTCGAGAAACCTTTAACCCCAAGTGACGTCGGAAAGCTCAACCGCCTCGTCATCCCAAAACAGCACGCCGAGAGATACTTCCCGCTGGCGGTTTCCGCCGCAGACGCGGTTGAAAAGGGACTTCTACTCTGCTTCGAGGACGAGGAAGGTAAGCCATGGAGATTCAGATACTCTTATTGGAACAGTAGCCAGAGTTACGTCTTGACCAAAGGCTGGAGTCGATACGTCAAGGAGAAGCACCTTGACGCCGGCGACGTTATTCACTTCCATCGCCATCGTGCTGACGGCGGAAGATTCTTCATTGGTTGGAGAAGACGCGGTGACTCTTCCTCTTCGTCCGACTCTTTTCGCCCTCTTCAATCTAATGCCTCGCTCCAATATTATCCTCATGCAGGTACTCTTTTCATTTTTTTTTTTTTGGTTTCATTACTAGAAATTGATACTTATCAATAGGATATTTGACATTTAAAGCACAAACTATGATGAACATTAATTAACGTTGGAGTAAAACTACTTGTTCCCAAATAGTTTAGCTATATTATTCATTTAATATTAATATATAGAAAATTTGGAAATTGGAAAAGAAGTCCATTTTCCGCTTCTAATTTTTGTCGACGTATAATTCATTTTCCATGCACAAGGGAATCAAAATTTAAAGTGTAATGTTGTTGTATAATTATTTATAAAGTTCAAAGTGAAAATCTATCTCATGAAATATTTGAAGTTACGTGACCCAATTGAAAAACTCTGATCTTGTTTGGGGTTTGTAATTGCGCGTAAGGTTATACGCGCATTAAAGTAACAGAAAAGTTAAAATAAAGAAATGATGGAAGCCCATAGAAACAGAATTGGATTCGTATTATCTGCACTGCGTGACATTTGTTGCATATTCTTACACCTCCTCTTTCAACATTTTCATTATTTACTGTATATAAATATTATATATATATATATTTATATCCGTATATATACCCAACATTATTTTCCATTTTTTCTTACCCGATAGACCGTAGTACTCCGATAAGTTCCGAATGTATTAATCCGCTAAAATTCGATTGAAGACATCCCTATCATCAAAACATTTTTTTTTTTGTTGACGTCCATCAAAACATAGTTTAGAGTCTTATTTGCAAATGTATATCATGTGATGGAGACAAAGATTTGTAATAGCAATGTAATTCGCACACATATATATATATATATGTGTGTGTGTGTGTGTGACGTCTCATTTTGGTAAAGCTTTTCATCTAAATACCAAAATTGGAAATTCTAATCCCATTAAAAGTCTAATTTGGAAAAGTATGTATAAAGTCTCTGTAGTTTTTTTTGGTAACCAAGTCTCTTTGTAGTCCATTCTAGATTCCTGAATTTCAGATTCTACATGAATTTTTATATAATTTGAATGTTAGTTAATATTATGGCAGGGGCTCAAGCGGTGGAGAGCCAGAGAGGGAACTCGAAGACATTGAGACTGTTTGGAGTAAACATGGAGTGCCAGCTAAACTCTGACTGGTCCGGGCCATCCACACCTAACGGGTCCAACACATGTCCAACTAATCACGACCAATTTCATTTCTACCCTCAACAACAACAAATAACTTGATTTGTTTTTCGTTTTATTGACGTCGTTATAGAGTTGTTCAAGATCAAAGTAGTTTTAAGTTTCTCGTTCACGCGTTTTCATAATCAGACCAAATTATTTGAGTTGGTTTGACCCTTTTCCACTTATAATTACCAAGACACAATTGTCGTTAGTTACTTTATCTATACGTTCGTTAACAGAGTATATAATTTTATATACATGTTTAAGTTTTATTTAGAAACTAAGAATAGGAACAAACGATCTCTTTTTTTGGGTTGGAGAAGACATTAGAGAGTGAAGTTGTGCTGTTGTATATATCACGCTGAGGGGTCTATCCAAAAATCTTATCCCAAAAAAGTACGGTCCATTATTATTAAAGTCAATTGTTATTAATACGATACTATAAGTGTTATTATTATTAGCGTTTGTTTTCGTTATGCTTTTGGGTCTTCAACACCAATAATTTTGACAATTTCGTCAAACTTTTCTTCTATACCTAATCTTTAAACATGAATAAGCATAACTCATGTGTCGATCGTTACGTGTGTAAGTATATGTTTAGACACATATATGTATTGCTCCCACATCTATTATTGGATTTCGTCCCGATCACAACAAAATCTTCTCTTCGACAACGAACATATTTGAATTTTGGACGTATTCTTGAAGACGTGTTGCCCCAGTAATAAATTGAAATGATCATATTCTGTTGGGAGATAATTTCCATCTACAACTAATATATCTATTTATATTGGCTACATAAGTCAAGAAAACGGAAAGTCTACTTGATACTTTTGCAAGGAATTAATTAGACGGAAAAAAGACTTTTATACTTGTTTTGTAAGGACATAGGTTTCACAGGAGATGTGAACCGGACGAGAAGCCCACAAGGATAAAAAATGCAGCTTCACGTGTGGTTTCAGATGTTGAACCCTTAATTTTGCAAGCTTATTTATGTATTATCTAAAGTAAAATCGTATTGATTCTCTTTGAATCTCTCTATATTTTCACTGTCTTTTTTCTTCTTATGTAATAGATTCTTTTATATAGCTTACAATTGTATAGAATTCAAAGTTCTGACTATTCGAAACTTATCTGTTTCTTTATACTTTCTTATCCCAACCAGGGGCGGACTCAAGGTTAACTAAGGGGAGGCAAGTGTCTTATACTTTTTTTTTAATTAATATAGTTTTTAAATTAAAATTAATATAAATTTTAAATTTTTTTAGAATTGTGTCGTATATAAATTTATTTTACTAGAATTGTGTCTCATATAAATTTATTTTCTAGGATCCGTCACTGATCCCAACTATATGGAAGCAAATATAAACAAATTACATAAATATTAATGAAAATTTCAAAAACTAATCTAACTTATCATTGACAGTTGACAGTATAATTTCTTAATTTTGTGTAGTGTGATTTCTAAATAACTAACTTTTTGAATCTGTCATAATTTTAGAGAATTAAGAAACACCCAAATATAAAACGACACAAATTGCTTTTCACTAAACACTACAAGAAGAGATCATACAGACGGATTTTAGCCACAAACAAAATTTTGCTAACACTAAATTTGTGGCCTTCTGTGACAAAATGACGACAATTTTTTTTGGTGATTTACGATAAAACCAAACCAAGACTCTCAAACTCTGATCCCCTAAGCCACTTATAATGGGCCATAATGGTTCGACTAGTTACTACTCTGTAAAACTATATGACCCAAATGGCCCAAACTATTAAAAACAAGCGCAAGTTTGGAAACGACTTTATCCCGAAACCAAATAAAACCTATCCGTATTTCCAAACAAGTCTCTAATTTGTATCAGCAGAAACCTCTCTAGGGCTTAACTGTTTAAGGCAAACAATATTCTCGTCTTCTGGTTTGGTACTTTGGTTTGTTTCTCAAGGAAAAAAAAGTTTCAACTTTCTTTCTTTTTGTCAATAACCAGATATATGTTTTCAATCTTAAGCTGATTCTTCTCGCTGCGGCTTATTCTAGTGCCGCTTATAGACTCTGTTTCTTCAAAAAATTTGTCTATAAAAATCACTACGAAGGTTGTTGTAATGGCGAGTAGGAAGCTGGTTCGAGATTTATTGATTACAAAGCAGCCTATTTTTCAGCAATTGACGTATCAACGGGTTCGTTTTTTGGTGAATTTGATTCTAGTGATTGTGATTACGAGCTCAAAAGTGGGAGCTGATTTGGTTTGTTTATTAATTTTGTGTGTTTGATTTAGAGAGTGGGAGCAAGACTAGGACTTTTGTCGGAAAATGGTTTTGCGGTTCATCGCCGGTTTAGTGTTTTCAGTGAGTTCTCAAAGAAATTTAAAGGAGAAGTTGATAGGTAAATCATTTTCAATGCAAATTTTGTTATGTATGTATGGCTTGTGAACCTGAAAGTTAAGTTCTTTGTGTTTACATTGTTGTTGTAGCAATCCTGAATTTCAAAAAACAGTGAATGAGCTGAAAGGTGTAAAAGAGGACCTGAAAGTTAGGTAATTTACAATTGTAATTGCATTTTAATTAGAGAGATACATTTGTATGCCAAAGGAAGCTTGTGAAATGAAATGGCAAATGCAGAACTAAAGAAACGACTGAGAAGCTGTACAAGCAAGTTGATGGAGTCTGGACGGAGGCTGAATCTGTGGCCAAAAAGGTATGCTCTAGTAATTCTTTCAAAAATGTTTGGAAATTAATATTGTTTTTGAAATGCAAAGACTTTGTAAGCTGGGTTGTGTCCTCCTTGCTAGTTTTGCATAATTGATTTTCCTATGTTAAGAATGTCCTTTCGTCTCTTGGTAACTAAATTATTCTAGTGAACTTTGTTAGTTGTTTGTTCGCTGTAAAAGGCTAAGAATCGCTGCTTACAAAATAGTTTTGACTGTGCAGGTCTCTTCAAGTGTTAAAGACAAGTTCACGTCAGCCACAGAAGAGGTCTTACTGGCATCACACTTTTTTGTTGTTCTCTCAGTGGTTATTTGTGGCATTTTTTTTTGGTTAACTTGGTTATGCATCTTTGTGTGCAGGCAAAGGAGTCATTCAAGTTCGGAAAGGAGGAGAATGCAGAGTCAGCAAGTTCATCAGGCACAAGAACCTCTGAAGGAGAAAAGCAGCAGCAGCAGCAGCAATCAGGTACTACGGAGGGGCAAGATACATTTTTTGGAAAATTTAAGTCAAGCATTTCTTCGCCAAAGCTATCCCAGACTTTGAACAAGTTGAAGGAAGTCAAACCCCTGTACTTTGCAAAGAAGGGGCTTGACATTGTTAAGGATGAATTGCGTGGAAACTCATCTACAAAAAAGCACTTGGAATATACACCTCCCCCACCATTCACAGGTGAGAGGAGTACGAGAACGGACATGGTGGTTACGCCAACGAAACAGTCTAAGTGGGAATCCTTTAAAGAAAAAGTAAGTGGCCCTCTTCGTCTTGTCCACTTATGCCATATTTGAATCAGCCCTTGTTGAGTGTTGTCCTTAAATTTGGCTTAGATGCAAGGTTATCCTATATTTAAACGTCTAAGCGGGATGAGTGAGCCCGTTGTCAATAAGAGCCAAGAGGTAATGAACATCTTCTCTTAACTCATTTTTCAAATATCTTATCTTTCATTACTCTCTTTGCTGATACTGCTTTGTTATCATGTAGATTGCAGAAGATGTGATGGAAAGATGGGAAACCAGTGATAATCCGATTGTTCACAAGATTCAGGAGTATGCTCTAATTGCTCCCTCACTATCTTCCTTCAAGATAAAGTTACGTGCAACAATTTAGAGATATTTGCATTCTTTCGTTTGGCAGCATAAATGCGACAGTCTTTCTGGAAACAGATTCTGCATCAACATACAAAGAGATACGCCGTCGAGATCCGTAAGTTATAGAGGCTGATTATTGGTTTGAAGATGTGGCCCTGGTAATCATATTCTTATCTCTTTCATGGTCAGATCATTCTCATTGCCAGAATTTGCTGCAGAAGTTCAGGAAGCCATCAGACCGGTCTTGAATGCTTATAGCAAGGTGAATCTCGGGCTTTGAAGTAGATGATCTCCTTTGTGTTTCCTCTTAACTAATTTCCATATCTGTGCAGGCAGATGTTGAGACCTTGAAGAAGTACTGTAGCAAGGAAGTGATTGAACGGTGCGTAGCAGAGAACAAAGCTTACCAAAGTCATGGTTTTTTTTCCGATTACAAGGTAAATATTGTGTTCTTGTTTCACCTGCGGTTGTTATCCGTGGGTAAGGTTCTTTATTTCGTGGTGCTTAAATCGTTCTGGCCGTGATGTGCAGCTTCTGCATTTATCTGATGTTGAAGTTCGTGAGACAAAGATGGTGGAAAGTTACCCAGTAATCGTAGTCGAGGTAATGATCGTTTGAGGCCATCCTGTAGCTAAGATTTGGATCTGATGGGATTTTATTCATATTTGATGTCAGTTTGTAACGCAACAAATCTACTGCGTTCGTGACAAGGATGGCAAAATCCAAGAAGGAAGCCAGGTAAAAAAAAAAAGAAACTGTGAATCAAAATGCTAAGTCAAATCCAACAGATGTTTAAAGAATTTGTTGTTGTTGGATTTAGGACACGATACTGGCGGTGTACTACAGATGGGCAATGCAACAAGTGGAGGCAGCAGAGTTAGAGGAAGAGGCTATTTATCCCATTTGGAGGCTTAGAGATATACAGAAAAGTGGTGTTCTAACTCTCATTTGAAAATCTTCTTCATCTCTTCACTTTGCAATGTACCATCATTTACTCAAAATTTGTTCGCTCTTACATTCTTTTTTTTTTTTTGGTTTCTTCTCTCCGGAAGGAGTAAGTTTTGACAAATATATTAAAAATTTTAGAAATTAATAATGTTGAGATTTTAGTATTTTATTAATTTATAGGATTTATTAATTTATCTAATATTATAAATATTTAGTTATATATAAAGTTTAAAACTTCGTGGGTTGTTTAGTTTCTATGTACTAAAAGGCTAAAGACTCTGATTAGTAATACTAACAAACAACAAAAGATTTAGAAGTGAATATTGTTAAAACGAATCCTCTACAATCATTGAATGTTCGGTTTACAATGATGGTTCGGTCCACATGGAGAGTAAATTTTTTTTTATGTTTGGGGTTATTCTTGTAAATTTCATAAGTCCATGGACATAAATGTGAGATAACAAAAATAAGGGAAGCGGAAAATAAAAGGCATTCTCATTCCAATTCTGAGCAGCAGTAATATTCAACTGCCCCAATTAGCTCCACTTTATTCTTCACATTAGCGTTTGTATCTTCTTCTTCGCATCAGAATCTCTCTCGATTTCTTTGAGTTCTTCTCTTGCCTCTCAAATTTAGGTCAGATCTCACAATCAAGCGATTCGAACGCAACCTTAGTTCATCAAATCATGACTCTTGGCTCAGGAGGATCGAGTGTTGTCGGTAAATTTTCGTTTTTTTTCTTTCCTCTCTTAAGTTTCCTAGGGTTTTATCTTAGATTTCAATCGATATATTCTTTATGGGTCTATCGATATATCTCTCAAAGTGTCTGTCTTTTAATTGATATCAACTCACTCGCATAAAAAAATTATAATATGATCGTCTCAATTCTGATTAGTGATTTGTGTAAATTGTGTTTTTTTTGTTTCATTCACTAAAACAGATTTTTTTATATTATTTAAAGAGATTAAAAAGTGATAAGCTGAGCTGAGCTGATGTTTACCTATTGTGATTGTTGTTGTTACAATATAGTTCCAAGGAATTTTAGATTGCTAGAGGAGCTTGAACGTGGAGAAAAAGGTATTGGAGATGGAACTGTGAGCTATGGAATGGATGATGGAGATGACATTTATATGCGTTCTTGGACTGGCACTATCATTGGTCCTCACAACGTAGTTATATCTCTATTTTTTTCCCTTCACTTGTTATAAACCGTTTGAATCATAGAACTTTTGGTGTTTCTTTCTTTGAATTGTTTTGGATTATGAAACCACTTTGATGATCTCATCTAACTTGGTATCTCGTTTGTGACTTTGTGCAGACTGTACACGAGGGTCGAATTTATCAGTTGAAACTCTTCTGTGACAAAGATTACCCTGAGAAACCTCCCACTGTTCGGTTTCATTCACGTATCAACATGACTTGTGTCAACCATGAAACCGGCGTGGTAAGAAATGTGTAGTTTTGAGTTTTTGTTGTTTTTTGAATTAGTTTACTGAATCTGAATTTGCATATAGGTGGATCCAAAGAAGTTTGGGGTTCTTGCAAACTGGCAAAGAGACTATACGATGGAGGACATCCTTACTCAATTGAAGAAGGAAATGACTACATCGCATAACCGGAAGCTTGTTCAACCTCCTGAAGGAACCTTCTTTTAATACTCTCAAAGCTTGTATCTTTGAAGGGGCTTTCTCAATTCTTGATCTCAAGCTCTTGTTTTATTACCTAAAAGAAATTAAAAACAATTGTGTCTGTGGATGAATGATGATGTTCGATTGATCATCTGTAGTTTTAATCCTTGTGTGCAAATATATCAAGACAACGTCTTATCATGTCTTCATCTTCTCAAATTTTGTTTTCCTTTCTTAGATTACGTCTGATTTAAAGCTTCCCTCAATTGTTCTGTATACCTTGTTAGAAAGTTACTAACAGAAATGATTAGAAAACGTTTGTGAAAACACAATGCTTTGCATGGTGATTTAGATGAAGTTTATACGAGACTTGTATTGTTGACTTGATAGAGAATGGTATGTCATCCACATATACCTTTACGGTCTGTGAAACTCTTTAAAGCTTAACCCATTTACGGTTTTGAAAGATCTATGGTGAACTTCTCATTGCTTACAAATGAAAAAGATGTGACTACACTAAGAAATCTCGGATGATTTGAACATTGTAGGAAACTCTGTAGAAGCCATTGATTTGCCACAGTCAATAGATATGTACCTTCCTATTTTCAGATGAATTAGACTTTGGATTACTGAAGTTTTTATTTTATTTTTTATTTACTAATAAATTGAAGTTGTTTTCTTGGCATTCGATAGCATGCAATCCAAGTAGAGCATGTGCCTTTTCACTTGGATGAGTTCTCCTATGATGTTCACGATTAGTTCAGGTAAGAACTTCGCCAAGATCAATTGATTGCAGGCGTTCTTGTAGTTCTTAGACAAATTTGGCCGTTCAAAACTTGTTATATATGTCAACTTGAGGACGATGTTAGGACTATGACATGGTAACAAATTATCTTTTTTCTATCTGGTTGATATAGTAAACTATAGATTGTATTTAATTGGAATATATATACCTCTACAAAGCTATAAATAGACTTCTCAAACTTTGTTTTCCTTCGTCTCTCTCTTCCTCGTAAGTCGTATCTAAATTTAAAATTTCTAGCCTGAACATCTAATCCACTGGTGGAAGAAACAGATAAACAAATTAAATAGCTGGAATTTGGACATAATACAGTGAAGGCTGTAACGTTCCAGTATTATTAGAATCATGTCGGTATGTCTCTTTTCTCATGTCCTTAGGCTTCCAAAGTGTGTGTCATATCACCGAAACAGTAAGAATAAGCCGTGTGGCTTGGGGACAAGCTTTTTATTGCCTTTCTTCTACCTTTTATCAGCTCGATCTCTAGATTCTTTTTTCTATTCCTTGTTTTCAACGTGACTTTTTTTTTTCATTTCCTTTCCACTAAAACAAGAATGGGTGTTTATATATGTGTGTATATATATATATCTCTTTAAACACATGAATGAGTTTTTTTTAGAACCACAAGCACTTTATTTGAAAGTTTGTAATGACTTCGAAGTCTATGCACATACCTAACCACACGGTTCGTGAATCACGCTAACTCATTTCATATCATATGTAGAAAGGATTGCGACCAAATCGTTATAGCAACCGATCGATGAATCAGTGAGACATGATTATAAATTATTGTTCTAACAAAAACTGTAATATAACGTAGGGAATGCATTCATACATAATGCAGATGGGTCCATCCCCAAGTCATGCACCCATGTGCCAATTCAACGGAAGGTACGGACGAATTTCGTTTGATTCTTGCTTTGGTAAGTGGTAACGCACCTTTCGTTTCTAGATATTTGATTTATATATATAGAAATGTCGTCTTTGATCAGATTTTTAATTAAGGTCATCTTTGTTTTACAGTTCCTAGCGATTAGCATTACTATCAACGATATTTTTTGTTTGTTTCGTAGTATCTATTGACCAGTGATATCGATTAAATTTTGTTTGTTTTGTAGTTTTAATTCTGGAAAAATTTAACATTTTAAATTTTCAGAATCTAATCGCTGATCTTTATTGTTACCACCAACATCTATAAGAAATGGTTTAGTTCGTTAGTCGCTAGTTGCTCGTTGTTGGTGACTGCAAAAAAAAAAAAAACAATGATTTGACTATCGTTGCTATTGCAATCACAAAACGTACATGGCAAATGTCACTACAAACAGCAGATCTTTTTAGAACATTTTTTGTGTGTAGTTTTTAACATTATCCAACATAACTATGATATATATATGTTGGATAATGTTCTAAAAATGGCTTCATTATGTTTAACATTGATTATAACGCTTCATCATCATCTTCTTCGTTTTGGTAAAAACATTTGAGATGCTTCTAAATATTAATCTTAAATTACCAAAAATATTGGAGATTTCGAAAATTTTCATGGACGGATCAAAACACTCGAATGAGTGAAATATAGAATATTTTTAAGGCCACCAGAGATAACACAACAATGGTCCCAAGGAAAAAAGGATTAGCAAGATAAGATTGGGCCTACATTCTTGAAAGCGATCATCTTAACATTTAATCTTCACACATATATATATACACTCAAACATCCAAAACAGTAACATCACATTCTCCAACCTCTGAGCTACAAATATTATATCTTTCGTATTCGTGACACCAAAACACTGTCCCCTCCTCACCACTTTAGTCAGGTCGCTGCAATTTCATGGACCCAAAATCAATCACATTACAAACATTAAGATATCTCAATTATTACTACAACATGAGTTTTTCCACGCTATGAATATGTTTCAAGATAACATTTTTGTGTGTTAAACCTGTTCTATCAGATTTTAATCTATTAATACTAAAACCAGTATTAGAGATGTTGCTATTTAAATTGGAAACTTGATGAAATAGTTAAATACATAATCGACTTTACAATTGATTTTTATTACATATTTTTTAGTTAAAATTTAAATTCTACGGTGGAACGCGAGGTAGAAAATCTTTTTGTTTGGAGTGGATTAGAAAGTGGGATTTTCCAAATATGTCTAAAATTGATGACCTAACCAAAGGATAATATTACTATATAATTTTGTATAATAGTAGAAAGGAATCATGATTGTGATATAGCGATGAACAGAGAAAGAGCTATGATAGATTTCGTAGGAAGTGGACCACATTCTTCTCAGCTGGTACATCCCAATTCCCACCATATGGTCCCCTTTTTTTTGCTCTTCCACCACCGTCGAACTTCCATAACTATTATTCTATAGTTCTAACCATTTTGAATTGTCTACTCTTGGTTACAATATACTTAGTAACGGGTTATGGGTTCATTTAGAAAAACCCACATTTTGTTAAACCCACATATAATCTTACAATAATTAGCTTATAGCATCGAATATTGTTATAGTACAAAGAAATGTGACAATTCTAATGTAACGCCTGCGAAGCATCCATGAATACCAATATGGCATAATTAAAATATTTGAAAGACATACAGCTATTTACAATACATCCCCTAATACTAGCTAGTTCTATAATTATTTCGAAGCTTCTACTTCGATAGCATACTACTATTATTTGTCAATTCAATTGAGATGATTCTTAACTTCTTAAATAAAGATATGATAGGGATTCTGATATCTCTCCTCTCGTGTCGCATTCTCCTCACTGGCGTCGCGTGATAAACACGTGAGTGAAAGTTACGTGCAAAACGGAACTGGGAGACTCACATGGCCCTGCCTTAGTGCCTTCTCTCAAATATAAATGATTTACTACTTGTACAGCAAAATAAAACATTGACGGTTACGTTATACAACTCTATGTGAAAAATCATTCTCACTGCGCTGAGATATTGAACTATCTATCTTTATGTGTGTGGTATATATATCTAGAATCGTCGGATGAATTATTGACATGAAAGTTTATATACTATTCACATAAAATATATCGTGATATATTAATGAGAACCTATATATAAAATATGTAAATAGGTTTCAGGTGCGAGCAGTTTCCATGAAAGAGAAACACACAAGATGTTTCCGATTAAGGGAGAAGACGTGTGATAAAATTTAGTTTTAAATACAAAATAATTGCAAAGTTTGAAATATTGTCTAATTTTACAAAATTTCTTTAAACCGACGTCATATCTTTTGTTTGTTGGTCAGTTAGTTGGTTGATTCGTTGGTTTAGTTGGTCGTTGAGTTTTTCCCTTTTATATAAGTATATTTGTTTCATTTTTCCACTTAAACCATTTGTCTATGTTTGACGTCTAAAATATGATTTGATTTTATGGATTTCGTGTCTGTTTGACCTCTTCGATGTTGTTTTCAAATTTGTAAAATATATCAACTATATTAAAATTGAACTTAATTATAATTGGTTATAATTCGTTTAATACGGAATGAATTGGGATTTTATTGACATTGCATCAAATATATATATATATATATATATATTAGTTTTTGTATTTCACTTGGATCTGTTATATCGGGTTTGATCTTTCTAAAAATTTAGAATTTAACTTCTGTTAATATATATATATATACATTTTTTAACCCCATTGTAATTAAATTTAATCGGCTTGTACATCCGCAATTTATATTTTTCTGTATAGCTTTGAAGACTACAAAATGAAAAGTATGTTGATGCTTTCTTCTGGAGACACGAATTAGAGTGTTTAAATGATACCAAAAATTTAATGTGACTCAATATTTTGTCTTTCTTTGGATATAACGACTAAGTTCCTTTGCCACATGCAATACATTTAGGTAGTCCCCTAGTACGCAAGCTTCAATGATCTTTTTAAAACTGCGATCATTGATAGTTGGCTACTTTCAAAATAATTAATATAAAAATTGTTTCATTAATGTAACACGGTAAACGATGCTAAGCGATTTGAAGACAAAAAAATCAGTCGGATTCAAACTCAATAATTTGTTTAACAATTTAACCATTTGCATCCTTTCAGAAAATTTTAAATATTTTTGTCAACAAGTCTAAGATTGAAGAAGCTCTGAAAAAGGGAATACGAAAACACGAAAATATCATTCATTAATAATTAATACGAAAATAGCTTAACCGGGAAAAGGTACTGAATTATAGTATTGAATGAACCCCAACCAAACAACATTAAAATTTGAAGCCACTAATTAAATGCAACAACCAAAAAACTTTAATAATAAAGAAATATAATAACTAGACGTTAAATAAGTAAAGAAATAGACCCACCATTCCTCTCTGTGCTCTCCCCTTCAAACCCTTGAAATCTTCCCTCCCTCACTCCATTAACTCCCTCAGTTCCTTATTTTGAATCCAATTCCCAAACATACAAACAAAAGAAAGAAGAACAAGAAAATCAAAATTATCCTCTTGTTCTAGTCTTTTCAAGAACTAGTCAGCAAAAACAAAAACATGAAACTCCCATTTCTAACCAAGAACAATTCTTCATCTTCATATTCTTCAAACTCGAATTCAAACTCATTATCCTCTTCATGGCCATGGCCTTCTTGTCAGCAAGACCCAAAAACCATATCATTCAGAGCCACCATCACTTTCACCAACCCTATCCACGACCAAGACTACGATGAGCTCGACCCTCCGGAGATTATTGACTCGATAGAGAATGTGATAAAAGGGCTAAGATCATCAGAGAGACTCATCTTCGAAAGCAAAGGAGAATCCAACTCTATACTTGAAGAAGCTACGACTAAACAAGAAGAAGAGAAAGAAGAAGAAGAAGAAGAAGAAGAAGAAGAAGAAGAAGAAGAAGAAGAAGAAGAAGAAGAAGAAGAAGAAGAGAAGAAGAAGAAGAAGAAGAAGAAGAAGAAGGCTTCATTCTCTTGTCTTTGGAATCAAACGACCCTTATTCTGATTTCAAGAGATCCATGGAGGAGATGGTTGAGGCACACGCGCTTCACCATGACTGGAAAAGCCTCGAAAAGCTTCTCTTCCAGTTCTTGAAAGTCAACGCCAAGACCAGCCATCGATACATATTTCCCGCCTTTGTCGATCTCTTCGTGAATTTAGTACTACACACGAAAAATACCGTCATCGATAACAACATTTCTAAAGAAGACGGCGTCTTGGCCTCATGCGCCTCCGCCACCGGAGAAGCAAGCACTTCTTCTTGTAATAGTATGAATCTTGGCGAATCTCCGTTCTCTCCGTTGTCATTATACACGTCGTGTTCTTCTTATTCTTCCTCTGACGAGACTTCATCGACTTCCGTACGATCCTTGCCATTGTCTTCGTTGTTAGAGATGGATGAGAAGACTAAAGACATTTTGGTTTAGAATGCCTTATTTTTCCTTACTTAGTTTGTTCTTTTAACTTAATTAAAACTTGTGCAGAATCGTAACATTAGTTACACCGACTACACATATGGAGATGATGAATGGTATTAATATTATATTCGTATGTATTGTGCATTTGTGCTTATAGCTTTTAGTTTTTTTTCAATCATGTGGAAACTTGTAATCATTTGGACCTTTTGTGATAGAAACAAGATTTAGGCCATTGAATTGGACAACTAGTCTCAGTTTTTGACGCAACGTGCATAAAAATATACTGATTTATAACATTTAGTTTGTTATATCTATAAGCGAAGAAAGAGTAATCATAACTATAGTGAATAAAATAAAAATGTTTCTTTTAAATAATAATACATAATGAAAGAAATAGTAAATTTGTTTCACCTTGCAGTCAAAACGTAAATATATAAAAGAAGAAAATTTGATCATTGAGTTTGAATTTTGGATACTAGGGTGAACCTACCAAATAATTTAGATAATATTTTCACCTGCAAATTTTGGCCATTTTGAATGGAATCAGACAAAATTTGGTACTATATTAATAATAAAAAAAACTTTGTTTGAACGTTGGATAAGCTGAGAACGGGAAAACAGTGAAGATCTTCGCTTCAACGGCAGGTTTGGCTTTATGATGAGACATGTGGAACTGTTAATCTGTGACACAATCCTACGAGATTGTCTCCGTAATGGCGTAAATCTATATTTTACAACAACAAAAATAATAATATCATAACTAAATAACATGGGATGAATTTATGAATGATTTAATTAATCTCTGACATCAGTTTTGATAGATCTTATCTTAGCCGTTGGGTTTGAATTTTACTGTCTTTATTTATTTGGCAGGTTTTTGTTTTATAAGAGACCTGGTTCATAGTAAATACAAAAATAATAGTGACTGCAAAAAAAAAACCAGAAATCCAGACAATACAAAATATAAGATGCTGCAAGATGTACCAGCATCTGCCCTGCAACTCTGTTGTTTTTTTTTTTGTATATAATTGTTAATGTTTAGAAAACATTTACAAAACTAATTGGTCAGTCATCCAGCCTTTAAGTTCTATAAACTAACGCAAGCTAATAGTATATTAGAAAACAAAGTTATATTACTGATTAAATTTGTGATTGATTAAGAGTCATGTAAAACCATTTACTTCCGTCTGATAATAAAACTACGTAATTTTAACCTATAAATCAAACACCAATGTAACACATAAACCACACTTAGAACACTAAAAATGATGCACCATAATTATACGGAACTATGAATCTCCGTGGTCATCAATCGCTAAACAACATGGTTAGGTTTGTCTTAGTTTCAAATGATTAACAACATGCAATATGTAGATTTGATTTCTAAAGATGATATATTGACAATAGTAATATAAATAACTTGTTTAAGAATTATAATTAAATAGTATTAAAATATTGTCTTAATTGTTTGTGGTATAAAACATTGATGTTAAGAACTTAGAAATACTAATATATGACATTTAAAATTGGTGAAAACTACATTCAAATATTATTGATTTCCGTAACAAAATAAATATTGTTTACATATACTAGTTTTAAAAATAAACATCGTTTCAGGATTTCAGTGTAAAATTTGACATGAAAATCTATAAATGTATATTTGAAATTAACGAAGAGTAAAATTTAATAGAACTTAAAGTATGTAAGAGATACAAAAGACAATTTAAAAGAAACAAGCCTCCATCCTTTTCCTATCATTTCCAATTTCATATAATCACCAATTTGCTGTGTTTTGGAACTAATATTGTTATAAAGACAGTTGCTAACGATAATGACACTAGAAATTTTGCAGTTGATATAATCAACGACGAGGCTCAGATTCAACTTTAGGAATATTGTTACTAGTTTATGGAATTATGATAGTTTGAAACTTTTAAAAAAATATATTAAGTAATTTCCAAACTTGAAAATAAAAATATAGTTTTAGCATATAGTTCAATTATATAACAAACTGTGCTAACGGTATATTCGTAACTTAATGGTTATTGCCAGCGCTAATTAAGATAAATACAATTACTTTTACTGAAATTTTTATGAACAATTTACATTTTTTTCCTTTTTTCAAAACAATTTACTTCTATTGATGACTTATGTGACTATGTCAAACAAAATATATACTGTTAACACTGTTAGAACGCTTTCAAGTGCATAGTCTCTAATATTTTTTAAAATAATGTTTAAATTAATTAAAAGGTTAAAACTAATAAGAGACTGACAAATATTACTAGAGTCTCTTGTTAAAAGATTTTTGATTTTTCCCTAATAATCTGTTTTTTCAGTGAGAGACTCATTGAACTGAGAGACTCATTGGACATGCCCGTGAATATTATTCAAATCTAAGAAGCTTCTAACTTTTGTAGCAGGAGAAAATTTAATAATATTTATAGTCGACCTCGTCGTCCATCCAGTTTGACATATATTTTCTCATCATATTTTCCATTTACCTTGGCTTTTTGTTACAAATGTACAATTCTTAACATCTGATAACAAGAAAACACAATTCATTTTTCTAGATGCAATATAGTATTTCTAGATGATTCACCAAATTTTATCGCAAAAAGAATACAACCATCACAATCACCATCGACTAGTAATAAAAATTATTAAAGGGAATAATATAAGTAATTAAAAATATGAGCATATATAATAAATGGTTTGGGTCCAAAATTTCAGGGCGTGTGTTGCTCTCTTGAAATTCAAAGTTCACATTTATTAGAAAGACCAAAGCTCATATTACCAATGAATAACTCCGAGGTTGAGTCTAGCGCCTAGCAGATTAATCAGGAAGTAAATAGGAATTAATCGGATATTAGTTTTATGTTATTTTAATATTTTAAAAATATATTTATCTATTATATTAAACTTTTAAATAATATATTTTTTAAAATTATAGTAAATGTATGAAAATGTAGTATTAATAATTTATTTTATGATATTTATTTATATTTGTTAACATAATTTATTATAAATATCACAAATTCTCAATATAAATGTCTGTAACAAAAACAAATTTTGTATATTTAAAAATAATTAGATTATACATGATTAGGCAGAAAATAATCGAATTAGCCAGGGATTAATTAGATTAGATGGAGAACAATCGGTTGACTGACTTTTTCAAGGAATTAGTCATTAATCGAAGCGGCGAGAGTAGAACTATCGACTACACAATATGTAATCGGTGAGGATTTTTAGAATATGGGGTATTACTATTATAGCTCAACCAATGCAAATTGCAAAGTTATTCGTTATGGCAACTTAAGAAAAAAAAATCAATTCAGTGACAGTCTTCTTTATGGTGCGTAGTGTTTGTTGATAAATTATTGGATAAATACACCAAATTGTTCAAATGTGGTGTGTTCTTTGCAAAATTATCAAACTATTACTATTTACCAGAAAAAGAGACCCATGATTATTTGCGTTATTTCATTTCCATCAGTTTAGTTATTTACTTCAATCCCTACAAACTTTATACTTAATTTTATAAGTAATTCCATAATTTAGTAAGATGTCAATAAAATGATACATACATGATATGTCATTGTCTTATTGATTTCGGGGAGTTCATGACTATAAATTGTTAGAAATTACTGTTGTGACCTGTTAATTTCACTTGTAAAAGTTGTTCACCTGCTTTGGAAATAATTATATATGATTTACCACCCACTCGGTAACTTTTTAATCTAACGAACGTTTTAAGTTGGATTAGAAGTTGAACCGAACGAATTTTCGGACCGTGGTTTATTTTGTCTAACTCAGTTTTGTAACCAAATCCATTAAAACTTACCAGTTCAGTCCCGATTCAATTTATTTTGTATACTGAGCTCTCAGTTATTTAGCCAATAATTTCTCAAGTTTATCTAAAATAAATGGGTTCATTAACATACGTCAAATTTCTAGGAAAATGGAGATAACAGTGTGTCTCTTACTTTGTCTGATTACCAATAATCAAATACATCTGACCCATGATTCCAATGGTGGACTCATCTTGGTTAACGTACACATCTCTGTCAAGTGAGTTGACTTTTAATTGATACCGTGAGATTTAGTCTCAACGGGTATTTCTTACTCTTTAGCCTTTTAACTCTTTATATACTTTTTTCAACGGGTATTAATGTACTATATTTTCCTTCTGATTCTGTCACATTTTTAATACTTCATCCATTGTATAAAAAAGTTGTTTTAAAGTAATTTATTTGTTTTAAAACCTATACTATCATTTTGTATTTTCAAGACAATTTATAAAACAAATATTCTAAAATTGCTTAATTTTTTTTGGCGTCACTTTTTAATCAAAACCAATATTTGTAATGTTAATACATTTAATTATTAGTATATGAAAAGGGTATTTTATATATTTGAATAATTCATAATATAGGCAATATCTCAAAACAAAACTTTTGTGAAGCGGAAGATGTATTTTGTTAAATACTCCACCTGACTATTTTTTTTTGTAGTTTAAGAATTTTGCACATTAATTAAGAAAACAAAGAAATTGTCTTTTTATCCTTTGTTATATACTAGATATTTTTTACTGGTCATGATATTAAATTCATAGGGTAATATAATTTTTTGCCGAAAGATTGCATTGTAAACACAAGCCAACATTTATAATCAATCAAATTTTAAACTCTAAAACTACATATAAAATGAAACATAAAACATAAATATTATTTTGTTTCAATATATGTGTCCTTTAAAGTTTAAGTTTTATTGACAAACAAAAAGTTAGAACTCACCAAATGATAGAAATTTGACGAGACCAAAAATTAGTAGACTATTAACTTGAAATAAATGGCAATTTAAAAGAGTATTCTCGTATTCCACTCTATGAAACGTCTGGTCTAAAGTAGTAACAAACAGCCCATATTGTTTTAAACACATGTGGGCCGATTCCATTTTGCAGTTATAGGGTTCGCATTATAAAAACATTAGTCTCGCAGCTTGCGCTGACGATAAGTCTTGGTTTTAGTTTTTTTTTTTTTTTTAATTTGATGCTGAAGATAAGTTGTTTTGAGTATACGTTTTATTAACATATGATCGACAAATCCACATCAATACAGTATACGATCCGATCCAGGGTTAATAGATGCAGTTCCAGGTTAGCTCCCCCATCTCTGACACGTTAATCTTCACACTCCAATCAAATTGCTAAAAAAATATTTATAATTTCTTGTCAAGTGAACAATAATCTTCATCCCAACCCTGTATTGCTAGAGTTTATAGATTGTGAGAACCATCAGTAACATGTAACAAAATTTTAATTAAAAAATTATTGTGGTCCAGTAATTGAAAATTTTCTACTAGTTGAGAAATTAGATTTCGTTTTTTTTCGTTGTGATTATAATCGTGGTTAGTCATTATAAAGGTTTCAAATGATTTAAATAATCCGGATTTTCAAAGGCGCTAGAGATTAGTTTGAACTTTATTTCATGACTTCAGATTTAAAATTAATTTTTTTTTAACTCATTAGACTTGATGATGATAAAGATTTAAAAGCTAAAATTTCAGAAATTTTAAGAAATTTTGCTTATGACGCCATTAATGGAGGATCACGAGAAATCGTTCATGCTCCTTTAGTTTTTTTTGTTCAAATTAAAGTCACAGCTTTATGAGCTTCTAACTATTACTAGGTGCTGGTTTGTCTAACCTGAAATTTACTTCAATATTGATTACAATATTTACTTTTGGTAGTTGGCTCATATATTTATAGTACCATTAATTTTTCATTGAACATTAATATGAATGCGTGTGTTGATAGTCATAAATATTAATATGAATGCGTGTATATACATACATAAATGCGATGGTATAAACAGTGTTTCTAATATATATATAAAACCACACAAACAGATCCATCTAAACTTCCATGTTGAACAAGTTCAAATACTATTTGTAAGATATCCAAGGATGAACTAGAAATTAGTGGGTCAGTGAAAAATTAAATAGCTTGGGGACCAGTGTTAACTCTCATACAACAAAAGTTTTAAAAGAATTGTCTATAGACTTGAGTGGCCAGTAAACAAAAACTAATAATTACAAATTCTTTTTTTGGCAATAATAATTACAAAATACAAATAGTCAAATATTTAAATGGATGGATACATAATAAACTGTAAGAACTAAGCAGGGTTCGGCCAAAGTAATTTTATACATTAAAGCGTCTGCCTCACTATTTATTTATATGTAGTAAATATTACACCCTCTTTCTAATTATTACGAATACCAAATCCCAATGATCAGTCATGTCTTTTACCGCCAAAGCCACAGACTCCCTACTTCTCTATGCCTACTGTATTGAATGACATAATACATCGAAGTATTTGAAATAATTACTTGTTTAGGGTAGTAAAAAATAATTAGGGGAAAACACATAATTAGGGTGTCGAATATTTGGAGATAATATGAAATGGGTTGCTACATGCAGAATAGACATGCTTTAAAGCTACTAAATAATTGCAGTCACAATCGTAGCACCATTGCATTTGCAGCCCAGATCAATTATACATCTATAAGTCATCTATTTTGATATATCTGACATGTGCGAGTCACAGTCTTGTCTTATCTGCCCGCTTTCACAATCATAACTAATGATTAAAACTTGCCTTACTGAACCATCTTAACACACGAGGATTCAATCTTCCATTATCTGATCATGACCATAACCATTGATCATATAATTCCTATTTTCATATATTTCCTTATCGTAACATGCATGGTTAATTACACATATTAATCACGAATTATTTTGTATTACGCACACGATCACACTCTCAACATATCAAACGTTTTCTTTCATTAAATATTCACATCTAACACCATCATCCTTTCCATTTTTATGACTTACCATATACAGAGCATTGATACATTTCCGAATGTTCATTTTTCTCGGGCGATTATAATATTCAATTCATATGGCCATAAATACCATCACTAAAATTTTGAAGTTATGCAGATCATCGAAGACGATTTATGTTGATTAAAAATATTGGACGACCATATTTCACCAGTCTTTTCCTGGTCTAAATTAGACAACTACATTTTTTTATTTTACTTATCAAGACACATAATATATATATATATATATATATATATTGTTGAGATTAAAGCTCTTTCCTTCAAATATATGTATTTTTTTTTTGTTAAACCCCTTTAAACTATGTCCTGAGACATCTGATCAAAGTCTCTTCTTTTTCTTTGTGATCAATACCTTTTTCAATTTAAAATATGATCTCCATATATGAATGATCTTGAGATATATATTTCTAGAATGTCTCTTTTATGATTAGAGTAACTTTTTTCTTGTAAACTGTTTCTATATTATATTAAAATCTTGGTTTTTGCCCCATGGTCGATCGTCGATAACTAATTTTGGAATGGTAATTAAATACACTGTCATACTTTTTAATAGAAACCATAGAGGCTAGAGCCCTGATATTGCTTCCTAATTACTATACTTCAAAATTAGAACATACAGTCCAGAATTAGCAATAAAGGGTTAACAATGTTGTTAGAGTGATATACAATCCGGGATTAAAAACTCAAGTAGTAGCACACTTCGAAAGTCTTGGTGTGAAACTAGTAACAATCTTAAAAGTGGTACTCAGCAGTCAGCACGATAACACGTAGCAAAAGGTGAATGATCATATTAATTAGGCTAGTCCTCAACATGCTAACACATCTTTAGCTACTAGCTAGCATCTTAATTAGGCTACTCCTCGACAAGTCTTATCAAGGCATGCACGGTTTATGTCTGAAAAAATAGAAACCTATAACATTCCAAAGTTTTTTTGTTATCAGAAACATTCTAAACTATTTAAATTTTAGGCTAGAGAAACATTTCTTTCCAACGGGGTTCTAACGATATGTTTATTGTTGTTTCGTACATTGCTCTGTCTATAAATTGTAGTAAAAGAATATCATTAAAATCCCACACATACGTAATAAATAAATAAAATGATTTCACGTGGAGTTGTTTTCGGAACCTTCACGTCATCGTCCTTATGAGAGCCACGAGTGGCGCAAGATCTTTGAAACTTCCATATATATATATATTGTCGATTTTAGGCCGAATACAACTACAAAAAT
The DNA here is from genome assembly GCA_963854855.1 of Nasturtium officinale. Taxonomy (NCBI): domain Eukaryota; kingdom Viridiplantae; phylum Streptophyta; class Magnoliopsida; order Brassicales; family Brassicaceae; genus Nasturtium; species Nasturtium officinale. Next base: position 7,208,155 of record OY978511.1, on the reverse strand, counting down.
CAACTTAGAAACATGTAGTAATATTATAAATCCTACCATCATTGTCGTTACACTTGGATTAATAAAAGACGTAGAAGAAAAATCCCAAGGCTAAAAAGTAGAGATAAGAAGTTAAAAGCACAAACCCAATAATGTATTGACACGTCGATAGTAGGTGAAATGGATAGTCAACGTGTCAATACATTATTGGTGACGTGGCATGACTCATAGTTTAAACTTAAATAAAATAGTTATACATCCATCGCTAGTAGTGATTACGGTAACCACGTGAGGCACGTGAGCCATGGCGGTGGACGAGTGGAGACTCTTGGAGGCCGCCATGGCGTTTCACGGCGGCGGAAAAAACTCCGTCCCATATTTCTGAGAAAGCACGGATGATGATACCGTGGTGGTAAGGCTCATTGAGTGAAAGGAAGCAGTGGAGAAGCTCTCTGAGATCATCTTTGGAGTAAATCTCGTTCTCGAGAATCATCTGAAGCATTGACTGCCTGAAATCAAGGTAAGGGTCGTCGGAGTCTTTCTCGACGGCGACGGCAGCGGTGGAGGGTGTGGCGGAGGAGGAAGAGGTGTCGGAGAACCAGTGAGAAGTGGAGGGAACAGCGGAGGAAGTGGAGGCAGTGGTGGTGGAAGAGGAGTGGCAGTGGCCGTGATTCGAAGAGTAGAGGCGGGGCTTTTTGGGGAAAGGGTTGAAAAAAGAAGACAAGTTTGAGAACTTACAGTTGCTGCAGCCGATGTCTACAACAGAGACTGACTTAAGGACCATCTTCTTCTTCTTCTTGCTTTTGCTTGTCGTCATTGCTCTCTCTCTTTGTGACTCTGAAGACGGTAGAGGAAATATGTTATAGAGAGAGTGAGGGGAAGAGAGACTCTCCTTGGGTTGGTATTAACTATTAAAGAGTGCATGTGGTGACTGAGATGGATTAATGAGAAGTAAACTCTTAGCAAATACTATTTAATTTGATGTTCAACAACAATATTTAATTTCTTTTTATTTTTGTGAACTTTTTTTTAAAGATAAGTGTATGTTTATATGCATGAGCATTAATTCGTCATAGAGTTTTACACTTACTGATTCTATAAAAGAATAGTAGATTGGGCTATTTGATCAGTTAACTATAATAAACTAATTTATGGTGTCCAATTAATATTTGATAGTTTATCATGTGGGTCAAAATTACAGTTTTTGTATATCTACATGATTTCAATTAAAGTTTAAAAGAAAAATACTTGATGTTTAAAGTCGAAGATTAGTTTGCAGTTGAGATCCATTTGTTTTTAAAGATTAGTAATAAATTTATAATGTATATTCCCTCCAGCACACAAAAGTACTATTTTGAACTACTTTTATTTGACAAATTTTGTATTATAGGATTTCAATGTAAATTTTGATTATGAAAAATCTAATTCTCTCTCTCTCTCTCTCTCTCTCTTTTTAAAAAATATGAAACTAGGAGAAGACTCAACTTGTTTTTTTTTGTATTATCAAAACAATATTGATATTAAAACGAACAAAGCATAACTAAAGATGCTTCTTAAAAGGATTTGGAAAATACTTATTTAACATTTAAGATTGAGGAACAAAATAGCAGACCGGGCAAAATAAATTCGGAGTTTTGTACGTTGTAAAACAACTTCGGTTCATTTCACTTATTTTCCGAAATAATGTAATAATTTTTTTTTATAAATTAATAAAATCACTTGTTAATTTATAGATGTTTCACTGTATATAAACGAATTTTATAACACTAAAAACCAAATGGATAATTTGCAAACCGTGAACAAAAATTCATCCCCGAACCTCGTATTACTAACAATTCTAGAGCATCACCTTTTCACTCCGATAGGCAAAATTTCTGATACTTTACAAAGTGACTCTCATTTAAATGGATTTTTATTGGGCCTTCATGAGCTTGATAAAGCGCTTTAGATGAACCCAACTAAATGCCATTCAGATTGATTTAAAGTTTATACCCAAAGGCCGTAGCTCCTACCATCCCTTTGATTTCAGCATTAGTTACTCTTTTTAAAAACCAAAAACTTCTTCTTTTTTTCTTTCTTTGAAACCAAAAACTTCGAACCTAAGTCCGTAATTATTTTGGATCAGAGATCAGACATTACAAACAATTATTTTTCACTTGTCTATGGAACTCATGTTCTTAAAGATTCTATTTCTTTAGGTGGATTAGTACATTAGTAAGAATATATAGGATATATGTAATATAGTCTTGCAACCTATGTTATTGTTTCAAAATAAATACTTATACTATAAGCCAATTGAATATTGGGAATACTTATGATTTCTATTATATTGTTTAAAGGCCGATGTACCGTTGTGGGTTTTATGGTAATCCGGTAGACATATAATCTTTATTGACTTTGTCTCAGGCGAATTGGCAATAAAGTTTTTTTGTTTTTTTTTTTTTTCCATTTTGATAAGGTTTTCCGGCAAAATAATATAAAATGAAGACTAGGTTTGCCTAAAATGTTCCCCTGGATGAGGATGTTTCGATGAAATTCTTCTAATGGATTTAAAAATATTTAGTATTGAAATATTATAAGAATGTATTTGTTAATTTTATTTGTGTAAATTCATACGAAGCGTGGCACAATGTTAAATCACGAGGATAGCCTTCATAAAAACAATTATCGGGTCAAACGGTAAACTCGTTCTTCGTACCCCTCTAACCAAGTAGCGTTTGTGGCAAGAAATTTAGAACAGTTTTCCTTAATATTTTTTCAATCTTTTTTATTGACGTTTATGATAAAATGTATAAAACTAAACCCCGAATTATTCCAATTATAGAACTCAAGCGTCTTCATAATCTTCCACCATTTTTCCTCTCTTTGAAATTCAAAGTTTTTGTTTTTTTCCCCCTTTAGAGACACCCCTCTCTCTAAATTTAGGTTTGTTTATAACAATCTAGACATTTTTTTAAAGTTTCTTATAACATACAAAATCTGTAACCAATAAACATTGTTTGATTTCATTTGCAGTTTTAATCCTTCTGGGTTCCTCGGTATAAGGAAACCAATTCTACTCATTCTTTTTCATACGTTCAAGAATCCTTACGAGGAAAGGATCTTCCTAACGTCTTTGATCTTCTTCAATAGGTTCGTCGCATTTTTTATAATCTTAAAAAATGCGGGTTAATTATGATTGTTGAATTGGTCATGTCATGTTTGTATTGAAACTTAACCAGGAAACTATTCTGATTTGGTCGAAGATGTTGGGAGATTTTATCATCAGACTCCTTGTGTAATTTCTATCATATCTTATCTCTTTTAATATTGTTTTCTGCAAAATATTTTCTTTGATTTGTCTATATATATATATATATAATGTATATATAACTTAAATGGTGTAATGGCAGATTAATATTAGGGTACACATACCCAGCATTCGAATGCTTTAAAACGGTGGAGAAGAACAAAGTTGATATCGAGGAACTCAGATTTTGGTGCCAATACTGGTATTTATTTATTTATACTCCACTATAGATATGTATATTATGTAAAATTTTGCATTGGCCATATTGATATTAGGCCATTCATAGTTATATTAATTTCCTTCGGGGGTTTTGGCTTGTTCAAATTTAAAAGGTAGAAGATAAGAAAATTTTGTTAGATTGGTGTTGTTAAAGTCTTTGGTTTCGAACTTTTATTATATATCTATTGTGGGAATAAATGGTACAATTCTATAAAAAACCAAAAAATAGGAAAAATTTTCATTGAGATCGCAGTATGTAATGCACGATTTAATGTATATTGATAATTGTCAATATTCACTGGAAAATATTAACTAATTAAACATTTGTATTCAAATAACTAGGATACTTTTGGCGCTCATTTCATCATTTGAGAGGGTTGGCGATATATTTATCTCATGGTAAGTAAGATCCATTAATATTAGTTAATTCTGCCTTAATCATCTTTGTCTTAAATATTTGAAATTCATCAAATAATTGATATCTGCAATTATTACTTTCAGGTTACCGTTATACGGAGAGATGAAAGTAGTCTTCTTCGTATATCTCTGGTACCCCAAAACAAAGGTAAATTGACATTATGTTTTTTTAAAATATTTGCAATTTGGATACTAATTATTAATGTTTTTTCTTGTCACGATTATGAATGGGTTACGTATGTACTAATAAGAACTGAAAAATGAATGAAGGGAACAAGACATGTGTATGAGACATTGTTGAAGCCATATATAGCTCAACACGAAACAGAGATTGACAGAAAGATAATGGAGTTGCGAGCTCGAGCTTGGGATTTTTTCATCTTCTACTTCCACAACTTTGCCCAGGTTCTTTTCTTTCCCCACTCTTTTTATTATTTTTACGTAATTATTATAACATTAACAATGTTGTATAATGTTTGATTCACAGGCTGGTCAATCCACTTTGATCCAGGCTTTTCAGTACGTACTAGCCCAATCGGTCCGGTTCTCTGCCGAAGCTACCCAACCGGTACTAATCTATTGGAACAACAGGACCAAACGATGTCTAAATGATCTATATTGACCTTTATAAAAATGTGTGTTTACCGATGACTTTTTTTGTGTGTTTCTTGCTTAAAGCCCATGGAGCGGAACGTAAACGCGCAGTCACCGGTAGATATGGACAATGAACCGCAGTCACCACGGGCTCCAAGACCGTTAAACAAATCACTATCTGCGTTAAGATCGCTAGAGAAGCAAACGAGCAGAGGGAGGAAGTGGCCGCCACCAACACCACCACCAACACCAGGCCGAGACCTAGCCGGACCATTCAACGGAGAAGATGGAGTCAACATTCCTGATACAATTCCGGGATCACCCATCACCGATGTTCGGGCTAAGCTTCGTCGTTCTAACTCCAGGTCTCAGCCAACAGCATAGTAACGTACATATACGTGACTCGACTTAAACTCCTTTCAATTTGTTTAAAGTTATATAGGGAAAGAAAAGTAAATGAAGGTTTTGAAATATGTTTATAAGAAACAAAACAGATTGTTTGATTTTCTGGTGTTTTTGTAAATTGAAGCAGAAGTATTAATACAGCGAGAATATTTGTGTGATTGTTTTTGTTTTATCTTTGGGATAATAACGATGCATTTGGATGGTCAAAAAAATTATACTTAAATAGTGTACCGTTGCAGCGGATGAAGTAAATTCTCTGTTAAACTTACATTGGTTTCTCTTAATCGGTGGCTCCTCTACAACATCACTCTAGCAATAAATGAACTATAATCTGGTACATTGTATAGAACGCACCTGCCATTGATTCATACATGTTCTGTATTTGCTCCCTCTTTTAGCTTGATTTTGGGAGTGTTGTGAGATTAACACATTTGGGATGATTAGAAGCTGAGATGTGTGTTTGGTCTTGGATCATCTCGGGGTTGAGTCAACAGCAGTCGGGGCTATCTCACCCATTCCGGGTGGTGGTGTACTCACATTGGCTATTCCATAATCCCAATCGATACCAGCTTTTGTTAGAGTTAAGGATTGCGTAGTTATATGCAGATAGATTACGTTAAACAAGTACTAGAGAGAAATAATTTGATATCTTTAAGGATACAGTCGTTTTTCCACATATCTGTCATGCTAATTTCAGTATTCGAGAGAAGCCAGTAGTCCGAATCATCATTCTGTAAAATATAAGACGACATCAAACGATGTTTTAAGAGTATTTTAAAGTATCATCTTAAATGAGCAGGAAGATGGCTTACTTCAACGTCAGAGGGAGTAATCTTAAGCATTCCTCCTACTTGCTCCTGCAAATAATTAAGATCAGAGGTATCGCCAGGTTGAGGATGAGCATGATCATGAGACAACTGATGTTCAATAACTGTTCCTAAGTTGTCAATAGTTAAGGCTTCAATGTCATGGTGTTCTGTAGATCCTGAGCTAGAAGCAATAGGCAAGCATCCTGGTGGTGCAACACTCCCATTTGGGTCTTCAAACTTCCCTTCAAATTCGCTGAACACAATGCCAAAGTAAAAGCATGTAAACGGGAGAGTCAATTTTCCAATCGAACTAATCTTTTAACTTCTTGCTTTGTTATGTTCAACTATCTGTATACCTCCATGAGTAGAGTACATTAAATTTACAAAAATATCAATAACAAAGTTTCTACTATATGTGGTGCTAACTGGACAAAACTTTCTTATATGTAGACACCGAACTAAACCTTTAATATTGGTACGGCATTTTGCATTTCATTAATAAAATGTATAAATACCTGACGAGGTATACGTCAATAGGTCCCATTGTACTTCTAAGAATGATCCTGTATCTCCTTTGAGGGTGGTCAACCGCCTGCCAAGTAGAGAAGAATCAAATTATCATAACATTATGGCATCGAACAATGATTAGCAAATTTCTTCCAAAGTCGTTGAAAGAGACTAACTTCATCTGGATCAGGCACTTCCAAAGTTGTACCATGAGGAGCTTTGACAGCTATCAGAGTCTGGTTCTGCAGGAAAAGCAAATAGAGAGTTGAGATATAAGTGAACAAGAAAGTCTTGGGATAGACATATGTACAATTAGTTGATCAAATAAGATTTAAACATATGAAATAGGAAAGACATACCTGGAAACCTGGTAAACTCTTGATGTCCTCTTCAGTTACAAAAAGCCATCTGAAAAATGTGAACGGATGGGTTAAGTGTCCATCATAAGTATAACACCATCTCATTGCAGAAATAAACCAGCCCTGATAAACGATAGATAGGCAGAGAGTTTTACTTCTGATTCTTTTCATTTTCGCTTAGATCTCTTAATCTTTCCTCCGTTTCTCTGAAGAAAAGTAACATCAGTATTGGTTGAGTAGATTATTCACAACAACCCAAAACTCTAATGAATACTATGAAACCTGATTTGATTATCTAATGCTCGCTCCTCGAGGGAAAGATTTTCAATTTCTGCCTGCAAGGAGAAAAAGAAGATCATTAACCAAACGAAATGAGAATCTAAGTGCATGATGTTTCACAATTTACGTGCAAGATAACATAAGTGCATACAGTTTCACTTCACCTGTAATCCAGACACATCAGCATCCACATCGCCAGTCCTTGAAGCATCAACTCCCCTAATCATGTTTTTTGATTCTCAAGTGAGTTAAATATAGTTATATGATTCAAGAAATCTTACAGTGAAGCAAATACGAAGAAAGATATGGTACAAAATACATAAGCACAGTATATGATAACAATCCTCACTTCCAAAGTATTCGGTTCTTAAAAGGCTTTTCGATGAGATCTATCCCCTCCAAAACGTTTGTAATATCATATATACGTCGTTTCTGCACCTCCAATGTTTCTGCAGCTTTGTTTAGGTCCAACATTCCATCTTTGGCTTGTTTAATTAGATTGACGAACTTTTTCGTAAGGAGACCTGACCAGTTTTATGTCAACATCATTGTATCTACTACAACATTTATCAAGTATTAGAGATATATGTAACCAGTTTTAAGTTACCTAAAGAACTGTCATAACGGCAACTTCCAGAAGGAGTAAGTGTGACAGGAGAACCTGCAAGTTCACCAGGAAAATAATCAGCTCTTCGACCTACTTGTAGCGCTAGACATGAAAGATAATTCAAACTATACAGCAACACCAAAAGAGGTAGAGAGTCAAGAACACCAAAGATAAGAACATCCTGCAGGTTAACCGGAAATCTACAATTCTTCTTACCAGCGTTGTTAGTGGAGATAGGTGTTTGGGGAGTTGACTTATTTCCTTTGGCCTTTGACCTGATGTTGACTCTGCCTCCTTTTGCTGAAACAGGAGTTTGACAGGGACTGCTTAGTATGCTAGTGTTAGATGGAGCAACAACCACATCCATGGTCGACTTTCTCTTCCTAGACTGCAGATAATCAGAGTTGTTAACTTGTTATTAACTTGAAAGAAGTTGGTCTAATCCCAAAACCAGACAACACAAACGGCAAAGAGATATATATCATACAAAATGTGTTCATCAGAAACTTTCACAACATTGGGATCTACTTGAAATATGCAAGACAAATATGTCAAGCGCCCAGTACCATCACAGCTTGTGCTCAAAAACAACAATAAGAAGTAGCTTGAGAGAATACTTAATTAGCATATGCTCAACACAATATGAATAACAATGTTGGCAAATTCACTAACTCAGGCAGAACGAGAGCAATTGAATCCAATTCCACACACACAATTCAACACCCAATCAGAGCTATATGGAGAAATTGTTGCCTGGTTTCAAGATTAGCGTCAATTGTGTGAAATTGAAACGCAGTGTTGGACAAATAGTGCGCAAAATGTAGCATCGTGAAGCTAAACGAAGACAAAAATTGACATGAATCCACAATAACCTGACGCTGAGAAGCAATTAAATCAGACTTATAAGCTAACAAGTAGCGGAAATGAAACAAGAGAATCCGATAACATCCTTCAATTCTAAACCAATCTCACTGATAAATTCCGAAATCGAACAATCAAAAATCACTCAAAACCGAGACAAAACTCACAGGAGATCTAACAACTACAGTATCCTCCTCCCGATCTACAACTCCGAAGCCATTAACGAGGCTTTTATCATTGTTACTAAGGGAACAAGGGGTAAATCTATGGTAGTCATCTGAGGGATGAAACGGCGGTTTTGTTGAGGCGAACGCTAAGTGACGACGTATAGGTGGTACTACCGGCGTAGATGTTGTCGGAGCCGGAGATGACGGCGGATGGTGCGGCGGCGGCGGTGGCGGCTGAGAAGAACCGGGCGAAGATCGTACAACGCTGGACATGGATCGTTGTGAAGCGTGAGTCGGATTGGAATATTCCGACGACGAGAAGAGCGACGGCGATTGAAGGAGACGAGGGTTTTAGTGAGAGAAAGAGAGAAGAAGGAAGAGGAAAAAAGGAGAGAGCAGAAAACGAGGGAAGGAGGGAATTTTATGTTGGGATAGATGTGGAGGGAAGCCTACAGCAATAATAAATAAAAATTAAATAAATTTGTTTCTATTTCTGCCCCGGATTTTTATTTTTTTATTTTAGATTGACCCCACCAAATTTCTTGACGTTGCTTTTGTAGTAACGGGATAATTGGAAATTTTGTCTTGTTTAAAGGGTGAGCTGTGATATTTGATCTAGAACCCTTTTTTTCCTTTGAATCTGATTGATTTGAATCTAATTTTATTTTAAAGATGTAGTCTGTAAACAGATTTCTACAAAATAGATTGGGGATAGAATTTGATTATAGTACATGTGCTGCTGTTTCCGTTATCCATCCATGTCAATATTATAAAACAAGTAAACAACCCATGAATTTTGAAAATTTATTTTATAAAATTAGAGGTTCATGTATGGCAGCAGAAATTGATACGGAAGTGTAAAGCCAACTGAGACGAATTCATTCATAGTCAATGTCACTATTTGAGGAGCGTCTGATTGTTTTACGGTTACCTTTCGTTTATGTTCGTTCTGACGAGCCTAAGTGGGAACAAAACGGATATATTTGCTTTTCAAACATCAAAAGAGGAAACCAAATCCCCCAAATAAATAAGAAAGGGAACCAAAAACAAAACATCTAAACACAGAGAGTCTGAATCGTAGATCCATGGCAAGATTCATAAATGATAAAGACTATTTAAAGCTCTGGATCATCAAGATTCAAATATCAATTGACCTGTTAAAGATCAATCACTAACTCATTATTCTCATATTCCTCATCTTGCCCAACAACTGAAGAATCACATTCTAATGCAAATCGAAACTCTACACGGTTTCTGGACTTACATCTACTTGACTGTGCTTGCTCGGGATCGACAATAAACATTCCATTGTAAATGAACATCCTTTACTCTCAAAATGTAGGCAGAGATCGGTTTCTTCATTCTTTGCGTTCTTCATTCAATACAAAAATGTACCTAAAACAAAGCAACCCCCAATGAATTCTCACCAATTCTCCAAACCCATAAGAAAAACAAAAAAAAAAAAGCAAAAAAAAAAAAAAAAAAAAACTCTCACCCACTTTCATTTACCAAGTTCTAGCACAAAAACTCTATAAATCAAGAATCTTTGTGTAGAGTAACAAGGGGAGAGGTCTTCAATGGCGGAGAAGAATCACAACATACCTCCAATGTATCTCGAAACCCAGCTTCATTGGTCTTCAACATCACCGGCAATGGGAATCTCACACCTTTAGCCGCACAAGCTTGATGTCTAGGTTTGATCCGATTCTCTAAACTGAAAGAAAAATACTGAGGAAACTCAAGAACCTCTCTAACATCTCTTCCCATCTCCACCATCAGATAATTCAACTTGGGCTCATAATTCTCAGATATACTATAATTAAACAGCTGAGGGAATCTCTTAAACATAGCAGTAGCACTCCGACGAGAAAACCCTAATTTCTCAAAGTAATCAATCCGCGGGATGAGTTTCTGGTCAACGCTACAAGAGAGGAGATACGTGTGTTTATGCGGATCTAAGATTCCGATTCTCTGGAGAAAATAAAGCGTTGGGCGGAGTTGATAATCGACGTTACAAGCGAGAAGACGAGGACGACGACGCAAGGCTTGACGGAGGTCAAAGATAGAGTCAACGCCAACTTCACGGAGAAGGAAAGTGATGACTGGGATTGTGTGGGAGGTTAATGGTGAAGTGAGAAGCTCAGGGCACATAGAGACGAGACGACGAAAATCTTGTAAAGTGAAATTGATTGGTGGAGTAGTCATGTAATCAACGACGGATTTAACGGCGGAGAGATGTGTAGAGAGGAGAGGAGGATGACGGTTGATTAAAGTGAGGAAATCGATTCCGAGTGAATCGAGGTAAAGGAGTTTCTCGTGGATGTCTGATTCTAGGGTTTCGGTGGTGGTGGTGGTGGAGGAGGAGGAGATGGAAGGGAGTTTGTTGGGAGGGAAGAAGAGTGATTTTGGTTTGAAGGAAAGTGCGGGAAAATTGTGGAAGCGAAGGTGAGAAAGAGAGGGGAAGTGATGGTTGTTGTGGTGAGGGAAAGGGAGAGAGGAAGAAGAAGAAGAAGAAGAAGAAGAAGAAGAAGAGAGGAAAGAGAGAGCTTCTTGTTGCATTGTTCAACAGACATCTCAATACTACATTGGATTGGATGATGATTTGGAAGCTCTGGAAACAAAATTTGATGAAAGGATAAGACTGGGAACAAAACTCTGATTTGAAGATGGGGATTTTTTTGGACAAGGAGATTGGGATTACCGTATCTTTCATTGAACCGGTTTTTATCTAAATTGAACCGGTTTATTTCTATGTCAAAGTTATTGTACACAAAATGTAAAATGCTTTCTTTTTGTTTACCAGGCCCACTGGGCTGTATATATATATATATATTCTCATGAAGGAAAAGTTGCTACAACTAATGTGGCTTAAGAAAAATGGTTATTGTGCCTTATAGCAATACTGAATGCTTGTTTAAAAAAAAAAAAAATTAAATAACAAGAGGCAAGTTTGGAAAGTTATCTTATTTATTTAACAAAATTTCGTCATTCTATTGAATCTTTGGATGATTAGAATTCTAATTTGACATCAGATACGTACGAACAATGGTAGACTAAAAATACGTACGAACAATCTAACACGAGTCGCCTTAGGATGTGCGAGAGTTCATAATATCGTTCCACAACATTTTCGATACAAAGTTTTGGAACATACTCCTGCAAGCACAAACATATATTTAATTCATCCTCACTCAGAAGTTACACATTTTTAATTAGTCTATATAATTAATATTATCGGAAATTAATGGAAAACCTCAGTAAGTTGGAGAGAGTAGCTGAGAAGCGGTCGGAGCGGATGCGATGATACGGCGGGTGGTGGCGAAGACAAAGATCCTCCTGAATCTTGATTTTGTCTATTCCATTCTCTCTCTTTCTTTCTGTCTTTTTCCTTCTTTCTTTTTTTTTTTGGTTCTGTCACTTTCTCAACTCTTTTTATATATGTGAAGAAGAAGTATATTGGTTTGTTAGACTAAGAATCCAGGTAGGCTGGCAATATATACATTTAAATGTGTTATTTTATCTTATTAATGGATCCCGTAGATTGTGACTGCTTGTTCTCCTTTACAATATATATTAGAATACGTTGCAATTTTTTTTTTTAAAAACGATTTTCTTGATTTCCAAGGACCATAATCAAATCTTATTGGTTTATAAGAAATCTGTTATGTCGTTTAAGGTTTTTAAATTCATAATTCTTTGTGAGGTATTAATCAAAATTTTGTTCTTTTATGGTGTTGGAGCCTATAACTTATATTTTTCAAAAATATACATAAAAATTGGGGTTTATAGTTTTAAATAAATTTAAATATAAACATATAATAAATGGATCCATAATTTTCTAAAAATATTTTATTTAATAAATCATACTTTCAATTAAATTATGTATTTGAAGAGATCGTCTACAAATAATTAAGACGGTGTGAAAAGTAGTTTAGGTTCTAAAATATGAGTTTTCTAATCATATTTTTTTTATAAAATACAAAGTTGGAGGAATTAAATGAAATTCATATGTCGGAATATAATTTCTCACATTTTAGTTGATCCGATCCTTTTTCATGTCATAAACAAAACCCAATGCAATCCCAAGCCATAAAAAAATGTTTGCATTAAAAATCAGGTTAAACATTCCAGAATCGAAATCCCAGAGATCATTAATCATTTTCATAACCTTAACTCTATCTTTTTTTGTCAAACAAAAATAATTATAGTATTATACTAATAAAACTGTGACTTAGAGATAGCAATTTGACTCTGCCCACAGGATAATCAGACAAGTGTCCACCACAAAATATCCAGAATTCGATTCCGTTACTTCTTTTTATGATACTTTAACCAAATTAATGAATACTAAACCATATCTTTGATTGAAGAATCGATGTTACTTTGCGTATTAGATAATGTTGCTTCTTATCTTTAGAATCTTTTGCTGTAGCTAAAACTCTTAATGGAATAGCGTTGCTAACTATAATAACAATAAATTAAGCGTACAACTGGACCTGGGTAACAAAATAAAAATAAAAGAAGAAAGGAGCTCCCAATTGGATTCCCCTGTAAACTATCATCGTCTAACATATAAACTTGATATTGGGTTGTCCATGAAAACTGTTTAACTAGACTGCTTATAATTTCCCTTAGCCACTACAGTCTACAGTCTAGTAGAACTAGAGCCCATTTGGTTGTTCAAATGGGTAAGGCTATTGTTTACTATATTCAAAGCAACCACTATTATTTGAACTCGACCCGGAAAGGATCCGGTTTGATAGGTTACACTCATCACCAAACACCCTGAGTCTTGGACGCGCGCGGTACTGAGCCGTAGGAGAAACAGTCGTCGCTAATCATAGTCTTCGGCTTTTTCTCCGGTGATTTTTTAGATATTACATCTTAATCTCCTTTGCTAACTGAATTTTATTTTTTTGGGTTGGGGTTCCCCTAAAGTTCGAAACTTTTTAAACTTATGTGACTGGTTTAAAAACACTATCTACTTCTTCCTTTTTTTTAGAATTAGTTGTTGTCTGAATTTGGAGTGAAGATGAGCCAAAATGTTCAAGCTTTTCAGCGATTTTGATCAAATACACACAGCACACAGAAGATAATTAATTATACACAGATGTTCTGTTTCTCTAACAATTTGCTAGTGTTAGAAACTTGGTTAAGCTAATTCAGAAAAAATACATATCTTTGGCATTATTATCGTTTACTGATACAATACCCTTGCAGCTCAAATATCTTATATTTTGAGGGTTATCTAGGAAGCAAATGATCAGATAACACTGTTTTAGATTCTGTTTTATTTGAAACTATGCAAAACTCATATTTTGGGTTGTGTGGAGTTAGTTGAGTATTGTGTTATGTGACTCAGAAAAATCTTCTTCTGTAATCAAAAGATGCTTGTTGGTACAACTTTGCTTTTAATATTAACAAGGATGTCAAAATTAGAACAACTTTTCTCCATTCCTCTCCTTTAATCTTTTATATCTTTATTTCTTAAAAGCTAGGCCGTCCAATGGAGAATTTTTTTCTTAAACTATGCTATCTGTTCTCTTTGTCATTTTGCATTAATTTTATATATGCTTTACTTTGGAAAAACAAAGAAACTCTTAGAAACTTTTCTTAACATATACAACTTTGTTGTGTTCCCAAAAATTCCTGGGAAAAGGGTTTGATTTTAGGAAAAGTTATGCGCAAACACACAAAAAAATAATTTGAAACACATTTAAAATTTGGAATCAGTTTCATCTTAACTTGAGACAAGCAACAACTTTGTACGTTGTTCTTGTTTACCAAGATTTCATGTTCTTGTCATGTTATTTTGTTAGTTTTGATGCATAACAATCTGTTGTTCAAATTTAGCATCTATGTAAACAAACCCGTTAGCAAGTTGGTTGAAGAGAATGGTCGATTTTATGATTTTGGTCTTGATAAAGCATATATATTTGACTGTCCTGGTCATAAACTTTTCTTCAAAGGATTGGTGGATACAAGTGGCTTTTTTTTTTTTTTTTTTTGCTAGGAGGATGAATGCTTTTCATAGGGAAACAAAGTTGATCGGTTAGGGTTAAATGAGAAAAGGGTTTCCGATCGGGTGTGCCTGAAGCAACCATCTCTATTCCTTTTCTTTTTCTGTTCAAATTACTTTTGCCTTCACTAGTCTTTATATGGCTTTTGGTCTAAGCTCATAAATAACATTTGGTGATTTACTCTTTATTCTCTTAACTGTCCTCTTTGGTCCTACATGTCCTCCGTGACTAAGTATGAATTTGTGTACTTTTTCAACATAACAAGACTGAATATTATTTCCCTTGAGCTTGGAGTAACTTTGTGAAAACCAAAAATTCAAACCAACAGGTTCTCTAAGCAACACCATAACTCTTTATTTCCTTTTAATAGTATTCTTTCTAGTGGATCATAACTTGGGTAGATTTCACATCATTTGGGATTCTTCAATAATGATTGCTGGATCATTTCTGGAACACCATTCTTTTGTGTGGGTGTATGTGCATGTTTGTTTTTTGCCTCCAAAATTTGAGTAATGATGATTTAGCTTGGATATAGAAGCCAAAGTCAGCGAGTGTAAGAGATTTTGTTGATTGATGACTGGTCTTTGGATGAAGGCTTACTATAAAAAAACGAGTAAAAGCTGAATATATGATTGGGGGAATGAAAGTAAGATCTCTAGTACACTTCTTTCTTAATAACATCAGAAATTAATATATATTCGTTTACCATTTCACAAAACTTTTGGAACATAATATATACAACTATACATGTATATGTACATGATTCTCTTATCATAGTGTAAAAATCTTGTTGGAGATTCCTTGGGAAGGTGAATGGTGGTGCTCTCTTTTTCTCTTCTTTCTATGCAGTGGCATGCTTCATGAGACAGATAGATCTTTTTAACTTAGTAGAAGTGATAGGATAGGCTCCTCATACCAATTACTGCAAAATGATCTCATGACCTAGTTAGGGATAAGATTATCCTTGAATAGTTTATATACATCTTTTGTCTTTCTAAATAGTAAGCACCTTCCTTTGTTCTTCTTCGTTTCCCTCGTTTTTTAAAATGAAAGATATGGCAAAAAAAGTAACACACTTTTATGAAAGTAATGAAAGGAAAAGAGAATGATAGTTTAATACATTTATCATATAATTACATGTCTATGATGGGTTCGCTACAAAATTTAAAGAAGATACAAAGACCAGAATAGTGATTCTTGATTTGAGAGAAGAAGATTTTGTTTTATTGAGCCTGAAGGGTTGAAGCCGCCATCATCTTTTTTGAGTCTTGCTTATCTTTCCCATCACAGATGATTTGTGGTGATCTTTTGGTGATATGGGTTTAGCTTGCTTGGTTGGCTCTAGACCAAGTGAACTGTTGTCTTATAAAGTGTTGGACTGAGATATTAGTTGGCTGAAGGAGGTGAAAAAGGTATTAGTTATATAATTGAAGATGATATCTTCATATATATGTAAGTGAATAATGATTTGCATCTTTAATTAGGTCTAATTTAAATATTAAAGCTAAGTAATACACTTTTCTTAAAAGAGAAGACCCACTTTAGTAAGCAGTACTCATAGTACATTTTTTTCAATTTGAATGTGAAATTTGAGATGGAAAATAATATTAAGGGGCAAAGCCGACTTGCCTTTGGCTTTTGGTACTGATTTGTCACCACATGCATTCCACTTTGCACTACAAAATCCACTTTGGACCCTCAAATTTTGCCTCTCCTAGAAGAAAAGCATACACATTCCTGCTCTTCATATAGTTTTTAAGTCCCACATCTCTGGATACTTCATCCTCATTGGCTTACACAAACATCTCTTAGATTCATCCCCATAGCCTCAAGCTTGCTTAGATCATTTTGTGTTTTGGTTAACAAAAGAAAGAGAGTATCATAAATAGTTATATATATTGAGAGTATGAGGAGTGGAGGCTGCAGTTTCCAGCAAGCTCTCACGCCTGAGGCTGCAACAATGGTGAAACAAGCCATGGCCTTGGCTAGACTGCGTGGGCATGCTCAGGTCACGCCTCTTCATGTGGCTAGCACTATGCTCTCTGCTTCCACAGGTTTACTTAGAACAGCTTGCCTCCAATCTCACACTCATCCATTTCAATGCAGAGCACTTGAGCTCTGTTTCAACGTCTCTTTGAACCGCCTCCCAACTTCCGTAGGGAGTCCTATATTCGTCCCTTGTGTATCTAACGCTTTGGTTGCAGCTTTCAAGCGTGCGCAGGCTCACCAGCGGCGTGGTTCTATTGAGAACCAGCAACAAGCAGTCTTGGTCGTCAAGATTGAGCCTGAACAGCTGATCATTTCAATTCTTGATGATCCTGGTGTGAGCAGAGTGATGAGAGAGGCTGGTTTCTCAAGTCCTCAAGTGAAGAGTAAGGTGGAGCAAGCTGTGTCTTTGAAGATTTGCTCCAATAAACCTAAAGAAATCAAATTGCTTACTACGGCGGTCAGGGCTCTCCCAGCGTGGCTTCAACTATACAAGAAGGAGAATCAACATAAGGACACTGTGAGTTATAAATTATGATCACATCTTTTTCGTTATTCCTACTGTTTTGTGTTCTAAGATTTGGTATTGTTTTGGATTTGGCAGGATTCAGATAACTCAATCTGCGATTTAATCCACAAAAGACCATCTGAGAAGACCCATGACCTTTCTTCTCTTTCTCCTTCTTCCTCTTCTTCTAATACTTATGTTCATAAAGAAGCCGACTTAAGATTGTTCGTTCCTGAACATGACAATGAGCTCACAACAACGCTCATGATGAACTCTGCACCCTCTTCTAGTGATGCAGTAGACGTGGAATATGCTTCCAGTTTTGTGGAGATGAATGATGAGAATCTAGGAACTCTCTGTGAAGCATTGAGTAGCAAGGCACCAAGTCAGAAGGATGTAATCCCCGAGATCGCGAAAGCAATCTTGAAATGCAGGTCGGGGTCATCACCTAGGAAGCTCAGCAGCGGGAAGCGTAAAGAAGAAACTTGGTTATGTTTCCAAGGTGTAGATATGGAGGCCAAAGAGAAGATAGGTAGAGAGTTGGCAAAGCTTGTGTTTGGTTCGGAGAATAGCTTCGTTTCAATCAGCTTGAGCAGCTTCTCTTCCTCTTCTATGGAAAACCTCAGGAACAAGAGGAGGAGAGATGAAGATAGCTGGAGCTACACTCAGAGATTGTTCGAAGCCTTGTCATGTAATGCTCACAGAGTATTCTTCGTGGAAGATATAGAGGAAGCTGACTACTTGTGTCAGATGGGTTTAAAGAGAGCCATTGAGAGAGGAAGACTTCAAAGTAGAAGTGGTGAAGAAGCTTCGCTTAAAGACGCTATAGTGATCTTGAGCTGTGAAAGATTCAGCTGGAGACCAAGAGAATTTTCGCCTCTAAAGGAGGAGACAAAGATAAAGAGCCCTTGTATATCTCTCGATCTAAACCTCTCTCTTAATCATGATCGTGATGGTGATAATGATGATGATTATGATGGATGTTGCGGTGATCATATTGGATTACTTGATGCGGTAGATGCAAACATGCTTTTCAGCATGTCGTCAACATGATTCATGTAATATATCACCACCATGGACATGATGTTGTTACATACTAATATGACATGTTCATGTTTTAGTTCTCTTCGGGACAATCTGGGTGTCGTGTGGTTAAAAGAATTAGAACTTTATAGAGGTGTATGTTAACAATTATTCTCTTTACGTACCCAACTTATTAGTCTGAAGTCTGAACCATTAATTTGAAGATAATGAACGTAGAATTAGTAAACTTTGCATTAAACATTCGATTATATATATTTCAACTTTCAAGTATACGCCATATATATTTGACAAGCCTAATTCTTAAATCACTAATCCTCCAATGCACCTTTTAAGTAAAATTCATATATTATCCCATTGATATATCTAGTAAAGACTTCGAATATCGACTTTATACTGGCCACTGCCACAAAGGGGAAAAAGGTTAATCAATGTGACAGTATCAATATCTATAACATTTGGGGAATTTGGTATAGCTTTTATACTTGAAAGTATAGTACACGTATGATCCATAACGTTTGAGTTGCACAAAGGCGAATTCACTTTTTGAAGGAAGAAATAAAACTGAAGTATATCACACCGAAGAAAAATCAAAGAACCACTAATTTCCCCCACTTTTGATTAAAATTAAAGTTGCATAAGCAAATAGCAATGGAACAAAAAAAAAATTTACTTCCTTTGGTTCTTCACTTCTGAAAGTTATGGGATTAGGATGAGTAAGATATAATTCTTTAAAAGAAGATTAGAAGAAAAAAAGATCATCTCATGAAAAGAAGGGTTGAGTAGGAAACAAGAGGCATCTTTATGCTTTAGACTATAATATATAAAATAATAATACTAAAAATATTGCACCCAAAGAAGGGCCATTGTCGTATATGGAATAATCTTATAACTTATATTGAGGTCGTCGTGGACAATGTCGAACAAATGTGTTCTCTATAATATTCAAGAGAAAAACCACTTTAAACAATAAATGTAACTAGTAGTGGCAGTCTCATAGTTTGATTTGAAAGCCATCGAGCTTGATTGATGTGATCAAGATTTCCACGGAACTTTATTCACGTTTTGATAATTAATTCGGTAGACCATGCTGTCACGGTGGCTTAACACCAAATTGAACAAAGCACTCTTATGATAAGTTTATCCATCTTTATCAAACATTATTTGTAAATTGTACACATAAATATGTACAGTTTGATACAACCATATTTTGTTTTCTTCGTTTGTGTTACTTTTAAATCATATTCTTTTCATGTACATCAAAATATTGATAAAACATAGGTACTCTTTTTGTTAATCAACTTCAAAGGAAACAGAGTCACATAGAACCCCAAAACAGAGAGTAAAACCAAACCACCCAAACAAAAGACAAAAAAAGTCAAAAACTCATCAGAATTTTCCAGATCAGTATTTTCCAGCACTTGATTATACGAAGGCAAAGGGGCTTTCCCAAGCGGCATATATGTTTATTGCAATTTCTTGCCGTTATTCTTTGGTTTTTATTGAGCATATTGCAGAATCTCGACCACTTTCGAGGTATTAAAATGCATTTGGAAGACTAGACGTAATATTGATTTTTATTACTTGGCACCTCTAATGACTAATGGAAAATGATTGAAAAAGAAATATATCATCAACAATTTGTATACTTTCTAACAGTCTTAAATTTGGACAAAACATAACTCGAAAGCCTGGTATGGCAATTTCTGTCAAAACCCTAGTTTATAACGTTTTCAAAATATATGAAAATGCCACGTAGCTTAAGTTTACAAGTTCTTAAAATGCAGACCCACCTATCACTAAACACCAGAAATGTGGTAGTTAATTATGAACCTAACTAAATCGACATTATATTTAAACAGCGGTAGCAAGAAAAATGTTTTATTAATATATATATATATATAACTTTAAACAAGGGTAGGTGAAGAAATGTATACAAGAGTCTCTACAGACGAGAAGTCGTCATATCGCTTAGAAAATAAATAAAAATTAAACGAACCAATATGTATATTGATGGAACGAAACATGATGAAAGAAAGCTAGCACTTCAAAAATCAAAGTCGCACTTGATAGGGAAAATGGTAGAGGAGGAAATTGTAGTTCCGTTGATTGTACTTAAAGGAAGCCTTAGATCATCACAATTAACTTTAGGCTTAATCCTTCGAAACTTCAAGTCCCCAAGCTTAAACCTAACCCTAAGCCTGAACTTGATCTCTATATTGTAAACTCCAGCGATCCTCTCCGCGTTCAAAGTCCGAGACTCTCCGGCGTCAAAGATAACCAGGTTTTGGCCTTGGAACATTGGAGTGAGAATGGTCGTGTTCTTGTGTCCTTGATAGAAAGGAGCCAACGTGGTGGAACTAAACCGCTTTCCCTCGTAGTAGGCATGAACGTCGATCCTATCGTAGTAGACTCCGATCCTCTTGTTGGGGTTACGGACAGGGACAGTGAGAGCTAAGTTATACCTTAAAATGTTGTCCGGGGATGTGTGTTCAAAGCGTGTTAGGGATGCATCGGTCACGTGAAACTTGATGGCACGAGGACGGACGATGAGCCAGAAGATTAGAGCGGCTACACCGAGGATAACAATAAGGGATATGATGACTTTGACGAAGAAGCTAAGGAGGCAGCAGCCGCAGCCGCGACCATGCCCACGTCGGTAGTAGCCTTTGGGAGCCGGTGGTGGGACTGATGGACCGTAGAAGGCGCCGTTGAGAGGTTGTTCAGCCATGTTTTAGTAATTTGTGGAGATTTGGAATGAATGGATATATTAATAAGAGGTTGATGCAAGTCCTCTTTATATACACTTTTCATTTATGCGCTGGTCAACTTATTAGATTAAGGTATTGTCACGTTACGCGGTGATGTGATTGAATATTTGACGGAGAATATTATGCAATTGTAGGCTTGTGATATTGCCCCAAAACATCCAATAAAGAGTATTTTACATATATATGATGATTTTAATGTCTCGTCGTACGTTGGTTTCTCATAATTATACATTATAAAAAATGATGAAACCGTTCTAGAACCTATAGGCAGCATGTGTCATCATGTCTTTGATTTTGAAAATTTTGGTTTTGAAATCTATTAATTTTTTTAAGTTTAAGTAGAGAATTTCTACAACAAAATTCATTAATTACAAAGGCATGTCTGAACAATATTATTATTAACAATATGATCCCTACTTAACTGTGACGAGAAGACTAAGAAATTCTTTAATTACAAAGGCCTTCATAATATTCAGATTTCAGACATGCCTTTATAATTTAAAACAAAAAAAATAGAGGTTAAACTTATCTTTATTTAAAATTTTCTTCTTTACTATTCACATGTGATCCCTACTGAACAATGTGCCGAGTTCCTAATTAAAATCTTAAAACGACAACAACGGGTATAAAACATTTTTAAAAGGAAAAATAGAACATCTGTAAAGCGAATTTAGTTCTCCCGCTTTGATTATTGTCATTGAGACTTTTAACTCAAGATATTACTTGAAAGGTCGAAACCTTCTTATCCTCCTCCGATCATTTTCCTCACATTCTACTTTTGAAATTAATTTCGCATATTTTAGATCTAACTCAACTGCAAAAATATATATTACGGAAATTATGTGACATGTTGTTTTTTTTTGTTAAATATATGTAACATGTAATTATAATGTCGTGAGAGTATAATTTACGAGAAGATTAACTGAAGAAAAGTAAGCAAATTAAACGATACAGAAGCAAAAGCAATATCTTGTGAAAATTCATTTGAAAAACAACAAAGAAATATACGTACGTCCATGAAAATTCTTTTGAAAAATAACAAAGAAATATACCTCCAATTCTTTTGGATCATAAAAAAAAACCTTTGGCCCAATTGGACCTAAGAGGGATCTTTGGAATTAGCCCAGCCCCATCAGATCACGACTTTTAGAACTTTTTGATGTTCAGAAATTTTAGAAAAGCAAACTTAACAGCGCTAAATTGTCTTCTTTCACGTCATATGTACCAGATAAAAAGTGCACAAGAGCGAAGTTCAATATAATTTTGAAATTCAGATACTAGGGATTATAAACTGTTTAACTTTAACCCAAATGCTATTTCATATTAAAAAGATATCTAGACCTTGAAATCAAATTTACTTATCTTCAAGGTTTTTCCTAATTATATATCTCCTAATTAATACCCACAAAGACTTGTAATATTTAACTAACTTGACTTGTTCCATCAGAAAGTCCAGTCCTTGGAGAAGTCCATGTCTGAAGGCAAATGATAATGACACTCATCGTTATCTTGCTCTTGTGTAGTACTCAATACTCCTCTTCTCTCTTTGCTCAACGACTTCTTCTCACTTTGATTCCAATTCCTTTTATCTGTTTTCACCATTTTTTTAAAAAAAACTGTCATTTTGTCCATCTTTTGGTACAAGCAAGGAACCCGTCTCAGTTTCCGTTCTAATTAAAGAGGTTTCAATCTAAAAGTGAAAAGACCATAAACAAGCAAACCAAACCTTATTGGAACATAAGAAATAAATAAAGTTTGGAACCTTATTAGACAAATGAAAGTCGCTTACTACGCTTCTTGACAGAGTTAAAAGTCTTAGGAGTTGGACGCTGAATAGGGTGGAAAACACCAGTTCCCACAGACTCCCTCAAAACGTTGACGTTTCGATGAGTCAGACCTCTCTTGTGCAACCGTGTCTCTTGTCTCTGTAAAACCTTAGCTCTATCTTGCTGTGACTGCAACCCACCACCAAAGGCAAAAATTAACATCAAACGATGCAGAGAGTGTGACAAAGTTTACATTTTTTTTCTTTCTGATAAATCAAAACTTTGCATTTTTTGTACCTCGTTTTTGCGGATCATCGAAAGATGAAGTTCATAAAACGGATCAAGCTTTGGCCTCAAAGACTAAAGAAAAATCCACAGCAAAATAAGAACACGAGAAGTTTGTGAAACGCCAGAATGAAAACAGAGAAGAAAAAAGAACCTGGAGACTCGAGGGTAAAGATGGAGACAATCTGGGTTTAAGATAGAGAAGAGACATCAAAGAGAAGTGGTCAAAGAGTGTATTCAAAGCCACGTCGGAAGTGAACGTATCACAATAATTACGACGGTTAAGCGAGTTGAAACCTCCTCCGGTGGACATTTCGAACTCGTTGAGGAACAGATGAGGACGAAAACCCATTTCTTGGTAATCCAAATCCACACGAAGCTTATGATTTCTTGCCATGAAATCGAGTATGAAGAAGACTCTTCTTTGAGGAAGATAAAAAAAAAAACAGACTGTTACTATAATGTTTGAGAAACATTAAAAAGACATACATACATATATCCAATTTTTTTGTGAATAATTGTATTTTTCAGTTACGACGCGAGTAGTGGTGGTGACTTGCGAAGGTCACGTGATCCACTATCCCACTCGCCCATTATCTTAATCAATTCCAAACAGCCAATAATATTCTGACATGTAAGATCATATGTTGGCTTTCGTATAAGATAAGTGTTGGCGCGTGTATTAAACACTTTTAGAGGTGGAGTGTTTAACCCTTCTGCAACCGCCGCAGACACGCAGCCACCATTTATTATCCTACACGTGTCAGAACTGTTACCTGTTAGTTTCATTTATAAGGTGCGTGCTTGTGTATGATAAGAGTACGTGCACCTTCCTTCACCATTACAATTTAGTGATTTACAAGTAATTTGTGTTTATGGAAATAAGTAAGCTTGAACCCCCCCTCCAAAAAATAGGTAAGTACCCACTTCTCTCATAAAGACGTCAAAAGTACTATTTTGCAGATTTCCATTAGGAGTGAAAAGATGTGATCAAGATGATAAGTATTTTTTTTCATCAGATAAATATTTCACTGGAAACTAAATAATTACTATAGAAATGAATAAATTGAATATTTAATTACCCCCCCCCCCCCCCACCCCCCCCAATCTTACATAGCTTTGAACTTCGGGTCCAAAATGGGCTCTTCTTAGGCTCACTTATAAAATTTTGTGGGCTGACAATTTAGATAATTGGTGTATAGAGTAGCTTGGTTTCATGGGCTTTAGGTCCCTAGCATCTCTCGATCTTTTTCCAAGCTACTGGGCTCTATCTATTTTCAGATTCTCATCGATTAGGAATGGATGTATGAGAAAATTTAGGGGAACTGTGTCTAGGTTTATTCAGTACCGCCGTACCGCACTAGATATTAGTCCATTGATATTTCTTTTTCATTGCTTCAATGTTCATAGTCATTAAAGTTTCCAGTTAGCAATTTTTTTTGGCGTTCGTAAGGTAGCATGATTTGGCATCCTAGTTAGTCTGGTTGATCACTGAGTTAGCACATTGATGGCAGTCTCGAAAATACTACTATCTAAAATAATAGCTTAGTAATTTTTCTATTTTCTTTATTGTTGTTTATTTTTAGGTTTTGGTTTTCGAGTGAGGTATCTACTGTTAACAAAATATCAAATGAATATAGTGGAGGGTGGTTCCTCGAATTAGACCTTTTTTTTTTTGTTAAAAGGCATATATAATTAGACCCGTTTCTGCATTTTCTCTCATCTTCTTCCGACTTTCATTTCTAGAGTGAAGGATTCTTAGGACAGACCTAATCATATAGCTGATATGTTATTTTTCTTTGGAGACATGTGGTGTTAGTTTGGAGTCACAAGGTACGTGAACAGAAAGTTAACTTCACAGTAAACGGAAAATATTTCTTCTAGTAATGCTATTTTTTGAGCCATGTAAACAGCATTCTATTTAACTCAAAAATGAAATATCTATCTAGGTTGAATTCTACGTTTAAAATTTGAAATACCCTTTTATATTTTTATAGATCGAATTTCATAAAACCATATACTAATTCGATAGTGGACAGTGGACTTTTAAATTTATTTTTATTGTAAAAAATTTAAGAAACCGGATACAAATAAATCATGTCAAAACCATATATATATATATATATTTATTTATTTATTTATCACAAAAAGAAAAACACATTTAAGTAAAAGTAGTGTTATGGATCTTCTTAACATCTTCTGTTATGTTTTACGTAATCATTCACTTAATTACTAAGTATGCTTGTTCACTCAAAGTTATTTTTTCAACTGATATGGAAAAAATTAACGAAATTTTCTTTGTGTGGAAATATACTAGTCTTTTCTTATTAGACAAAAAAAATCTATCGGCTTGTTTTTTTCATTCTTAAATATATATATAAGTTAGATAATAGCCCAATAAAGCCCAATACATCAACATTCATCTGTGAAATATCTACCAGAAATTCCTTGGATGGGGTAGGTATAAAATGTTTAATCAATAAAATATGATGTTTATACACCATGAGTTAGATAATATCCTAATCGTATTGTTTGGGTTGTAATGGTTTGGAAAAAAGGTGGACACTATTGCTAGGCACGTTTTTTTATATACCGATTGTTTCACCTAAAAGATACTAGTTGAGATCCGATAATTTTAACATGCCAACATAACGGAATATACAAAGGAAGATTAAAAAAATACGAAGTCTTGGGTAAAGATAAACATTCTGTTGGCAGACCAAACTTCCAAGCAAAATTCTTTTTTAGCACAATTTATTGGAATTTATGATTCGTGCGATATGAAAACTTTTATCAGGAGGAACTGACTTAAAGAAGTTTGACTTCTTACAGTTATAATATATATTTTTTTGTGAAAACAGTTTAAAATATTGGAAGCGCAAGTTACATCAATGCGAATACAACTTTAGTTTCTGTTTTAGTTTATTTAGTACATGCTACTCACTTTCTCAACATATGTTGTTTTCTATGAACCTTAATCCCAATCAATTGAAAAGATAGGGGAAAGAGGATGAGGGTATGTTTATTGCAATTGAAAATTACATTTATATTTTAATATAACTTTATTCAAGAACTAGAGAAAATGGAAATTAAAGAAAAATAAAGAGACATGAAGGATACCACACTATGTTGTAGTAATGTGAAAGTTGGAATCTCATAATTGAACAAGAATAAAAAAAAGAAGAAGCTTACAACTTGCTCTTCAAAAAAGTTATTGCCAAGGCCCCATATCCCTACTATTCTCCATTCATGTTTTCATTTTCTAGTTTTCTTACTTTTGAATTTATTTTAATTATCCTCTATATGAAAGAACACCATCATATATTTATTTTGTTACACAACTGTGGAACTACTCCTACATATAATTTTTTTTTTTATGAAATGATGGCAAGTTCACGCCTAGATCCGCTTTATTCTTCAAAGAAAAATTCGGTAAACCCCCATTTTCTTCATGGTATCGAATCCTTGCTTCTTAAATGGATTCTTCGTTATCGTGATTATATTTATTTAACTTTAAGATATATAGTATCGATCCTATATCTACTAGAAATAATATTAGACCCAGGATCACATAATAGATATCTAATTTTTTTGCTCTTTTTACATTTTGCTATAAAGTTTTTTCTCAAAAGATTAATACTTTAGGAGTTACAAATTAACAAATGAAGGGCATTTTGCGTATGAACTCTAAATATAGAGCATGGGCTCTACAGTAAGCAATTTTCACTGCTTCAATATATAGCTCACTATTAATGTATACGCGTGAAGAACATCATCAGTGCATCCTATAATTTTCTTATTTTACGAAATCTGTTAGTTTTAGAAATATAAGATAAGTTGTTTTTTGCTCATAAGATATTATTTATTGAGTTCTCTCCTTCTAATGATATGAAAAAGTTCATTTTCAATATTTCATAGCTTTATGAATTTAAGTATTATTTTTGAAGTGCTGTGCTTGACAAAGTGAAACACAACAACAGATTGATATTAGAGTTGTATAACAATGATTCTGATAGTGAATAGAATATTTCATATTTTATATGTACAACATGCACGATGCACCGATACATGCATACATACATGCACCTATAGACATACATATATATTTACCTAGAAGTATAGAGAAGACTATATATATATATACGGCTTTTATAGGGTCCGAAACCTCCTTCGATCCCTATAGAATCCGAAACCATGCTTCATATGTGTGTTTTACTAAAATTTGTATTTTTAATCCGATAGAAGATAACAACCAAGAACGATATAATTTCACTTTTGTTTACAAAAAAAGAAGCTCTCACTTTTACCAAATGTAAGCACGTATGTATGGTTCTCTCTCTATATATATATATTCAGAATCGTTTGGTTATACAATCACACGTAAAATGATATTGATGTTTTTAATGGAACTGCCAAAGGGTCACTAAAATAAACCTTAGGTGTTTCATGCCATTTTATTTAATTATACATGTTTTCTTTTCTACGAACATTCGTTTATTATTCTACTAAAATGTCAAGCTATCAATATTACATCAATATTTTTCTTTCTTTTTCTGTCAAACTATCAATACAAAAATTAATTAAAGAATATTAATTTGTTGATAAAAGTTTATTAGTCCATCGGGAATCCACAATATGTAATTTATTGCCGTTTTTGCAACAGAACTTTGTACACATTTATGATTTAACCCAGGTTACTTTATATCTCATTTCCAAATATGAATATTGTATCACATTGTTATATTATAAAGTATCTTCGGTACACTACAATTACATGAAAATGTGTCGATATTTGGTGTATATATATCAGTAAACTGGAATTAGGCAATTATTGTGGTGTAGCCTTTTTGAGTCTTGACCTATTTATTTATTAAAGGGCCAATGGTAGCTTTGTCTTTCACCCAAATTTTTGTTTCTTCAAATTCAAAGTTGTCCCTGTGGAACTATGACTTTTGGGGGAGGGGGAACTATCAACTTTTGCAAGCATATCTTCAACTACATATAATATTAGAAGTTCATAATTTTCATTTATCAGGTTATAGTGTTATACGTATCAATAATTCAATATTATATCAAGTTGTCATTGTTTAGTGGTAAACAACGTCCGTCCAAATGTTTAAAAGACTTTGTTGTTTGTAATTAAGGATAGCTCGGGAAAGAACTGTTCTAACCATGTTCTAGTTTCCGGCCTAGAGAAACTATGG
Organism: Nasturtium officinale; assembly: GCA_963854855.1. NCBI lineage: Eukaryota > Viridiplantae > Streptophyta > Magnoliopsida > Brassicales > Brassicaceae > Nasturtium > Nasturtium officinale. The sequence goes on along the minus strand of OY978511.1, from coordinate 7,180,082 downwards.
GATTTTTTTTAAAGCTATGGATTTTGGTTCACATTTTTCTGATTAATTACGAAATAACTAAATGTCAACTTTTATTTTTGTAACTGGTGCCAATAAACCGTTTAGAATACAAGCAACCACATCAAAACAACAATTAAAATTTTATATATTCCGAGAAATTTGCACCGAGTAATTTAGTAAGATATCTCGACCTCCATCGATCGTGTCATAATAAGTACAAAACTTAATTTGCATGACGTGTTTGAGGAAGAGTTTTAAGATCGTTATCTCAAAGAAATTTCGAACAAGAGATGTATGAAAAATCATTTACTTGTTGGGTTTTCACAAGGTTAGATATACTAGAGCTCTATTTTCTCCACAACACTGTTTCAAAGATTTTTTATTTTTAAAAAATTAAGAATCATTTTTCACAGTCACTTTCATATATATAATGAGTAACCTAGTCAATTTCTTTTTCGTTAACTTTCATACATTACCCCGATGCGGGTATGCCTTGTAAAATCGTTTGGATTTCATTAAAACGGAAGTCAATAATCAAAAGTCAGGCTTTGCCTACCCTTTGACTGCACAATTATACAAATGTGATCATATCTCTTTGTTTCTTTTTTCTTTTACACCAAAAACTCATTATTATATATAGCCGCCGAAATAATAACCATTGGTTCTTCATAGCCTTTTTCACTTTGTGACAACATATAATTTCATAGAGTCATACATGTAGGTGTAGGACAACATATAATTTCATAGTCATACATGTAGGTGTAGGACATAGTCACATATTTTTCAATGTTATAAGTTTATAATTTCAGAGTGAATGAGTTATCCCTCTTTGACGTTTTGTACCAGCACGTATACTCACAATCTACTGAACTTATTCTTACATTATAGAGTTTTCATCAAAAACTAATATAGAGGCTTTACCAAGAAAAAAATGGAAGATCTCACGAGCTAAAATATCCAAACCACTCCATGTTGGTTTCATATTTATTAAAAAACGGAAATTTGGAATCTTATATAATAATGTATAGTTCGCGGATAGACCTACCAGCATATATAATCTTTAATACTAGATATAATATCACTGGAAGATTGCCACTTGCTCGTACAACCCTCAAAGCTCCTCCATCTCTATGATTGGGGTTTTCACAACATTATATAAGCACGGTTCATGAAACATGACGTGTCTCGTTATAATTGGTTACCTGATGACAGCAAATTTGGACTGTTCTTGTAGTGTGTTAATAGTCCACTGGCTCTTTGGTCGGGTTATGGGCTTCTTCTAATTTTGCATGTTTTTAGTAATGACACGTATTATGATGTTAGGCAAACTTTGTGAAAAGTCTTTTCTAAAAATTTCCCCGTTTCTTTTAAAAATTCTTAGATTCATATCCTTATTAAATATTTAGGTAGATAATTGTTTTGGAAAGAAGGTTCGTGTCGTGATATGCACGTCCGAGTAAGGAGCAAGCGCGTGGGATAAGAAAACTATTGGGTTTTTTTATTTGGCAATAGCCCTGTGATGTCACAGTGAGGATTCTATGTTTTTTGTCCTCTTTGAAATTGCGTAGGCCTTACGTCACGCGCCACTTCCCTCTCCTAACACGGCAACTTCAAAATAATATCCCACGCGCGCTTGTTGGGCGAAATCTCCGCCTTCCGATCAAAATCAAACCAACGGTATAGAGAGGAAAAGGGTAGAAACGTAATTCAATAGTGGTCGAGTGGTACTAAGAATTGACACGTGTCAATAAAAACCAAACCGACAAAGACAAAAGTCGGAGATACAACATTATCTCTGGCATTAAAGGACCAAAACCAATGGCCTAATCAGTGTTATTACTTAATAATTGCGACTAACTAAATTAATATGTAAAAATGGAATTTCTTTACTTTAGTATTCGAAAGATTTTCTCCGTTTTTATCCAGTAACATGTTTTAAAAGTTTTTTTTAAGGAAAAAGTTTTTGTTTGTTTTAATTAATTTGATTATTCTACGTTTCTAGTAAAAAGTTTCATGAATAATAATAATGTGTGAGAAAGTATAATATTAAAAAAAAAAAGGAACAAAACGATAATATGGTGAGAAAAGGAGTAAATGGAGAAAATAAATGTATAAAGGTGGGAAGGGGGGGAGAGCCGTGGAAAATTGTAACAATTATAGGATTGGCTGCTTTCTTGACTTAAGGGGGGACACGTGGGACCCTGCTATTTGTGGAACTACACGGCCCCTATAAAGGATATTTTTTGAAAAAGCGTTGTGGGGCCCACGCTCGAGGACGAATCTTCTTCGGACCAAAAAAAAAGTTTTTTTAGGGAGGAGAAAGAGCCAGCACGTGTGGGGTCCACGTAACACTGTACACGCGTCAACTACACAGGTTCCATCTTCTCTTTCTTCCATTTATTTAACAAGGGGGGGGGAGGTTTTTCGTGCGTTTGGCACGTGGGAACAAACACGTTTGGGTCCCATCTTTTTTTTGGGGTCAGAGTAAAATAAATACTCCATTTGATAAGAATGAATTTGTGTGATTGAGGTTTTTTTTAAGTTGTAAACTTTTTAGGTTTTTGTTTGTTTTTTGCGTGATAACATTTTGAATATTATCGTAGAATATTAAAGTAGCCGGGAAAGTCATGTTTAATTATTATATTTAAGACTTTGAATTCTGCAGTTAAACAACATGTTGTTTTATAGTAATGGCTTCTTGATAGTTTTAAATTACTGAATTATTAGTTTTCAAGGGATTATACGAATTGGACGCAAAAATCTCTATCTGTTTCTTTCAACAAAAATTTCTATAAAATTTATTATTGAGTTAACCAAATTATTGGTCAACGTTACTTTTACTCAAACGTAACCATTTAAAATGGAGTTGCTTTGCTTTGGGTCTAATTTGGATAAGTCAACTAATTTGATGAATTTTTATACATATGATTCATAAATTAAAAAAATCAGTTCAAAAACAAGTAAACTACTCCATAGACCATCAATGCTGATATTTCTTCTATAAGCTCGAGTTAGTTCAAACTCAATGTTACAATTGGGTAAAATTTTCTTTTCTGTTGTCATTTCAATGGTTTTTGGCGACCATAACCATATGAGTTGCTCGTATATATTATTAACATATACTATTTGTTCTTAAATTTAACATAATTTCGCATTAGCATACAAATAGAAAACAAATATTGCAATTATTGTTTATTTAGGGGTCATTAAAAGGCCATTTGTTGATTGATATAACACTATCTGTATAACAACCCCATCAAACCAAAGGCTTAAATTTAAAGTATCAATTAGGTTAAACTGACTCGTCTAATTAAAACCCGAAATCAAATCAACTTTTTTGGTCCCTGAAGTTATCCAACTTAATTGTGGCTAAGCATATATCATACAATAATATCAAAGAATCATTATTTTATTTTAAAATTACCATAGATATTCGAATTGCTTAGTTAATCATTTTTTATAGTTTTCCTCGAATTTGAAAAAGTTACTTTTAATATTACTAACATCGTACCTACACATATGTGGATTTGACTACAATTTTGCAGTCCTTTGCGAGACATCTCCATAAAATATAGTGACAAGTACATAAACTTAATAATTTATAGAAGAATATCAATGACTAATTACGATCTCGTAATCAGACTAAAATACTAAATCGTAGTCAAACACTGCAACAACAAAGCTGACAGGTAGAGTCATTGAAATCTCCAAGTGGATATATATATATATATTAATTTATTTAATGACATGTCCAAGATCTTTTATACATCTCTTTAGCTACGAGACAAATATTTGAAGATCATTGTATATAATTTGTTATTAAAATGAAGTTTGAATATGATTAGAGAATTTGCACCTCTGGAAGATATTTCCCAAATTAGAGGACTTGCAATTAGCAAATGTATTGTACTTACTCCAAAAACTACATAATAAAATGAGGCTATAAGGTATTCAGGATGTTCAGATGTATTGTATCGAAATCCGACACAACTGCTCCATATATAGAGTTATAATATAAAAATACTTTGGGTTTTCAGTCGAACTCAAATTAAAACTTAATTTAGACAATGAAGTGCAATCCTATATCACCGTTTGGATTCGTTTGTTTAAATACCGGCTATATAAAATTAATTAGCTCGTTTAATCGCACATTCTAACTTTTAAAATGCTAAAACAATTAGAAGAAAAAAAAAACAATTTTTAATTTGCTTTGCTAAAATCAAGGATATTACTTGTTTTTTTAAGGTATGACTTCTTTGAAATAGTTGATTTTAAATTATTAAGTATTGACACAAATAAATCAAGGAAATGAACGTAATTGACTATTTACAACACTGGATTATAGTTAACTTGCTAAGGTATATATGAATGAGTATGTTCGTGTGTTGTTCGAGTCAAATGCATATGAATAAAACCATCCCTTTCGTTCAAAAGTGTGTACAGCTTTAATTTGGGAAATAAGGACTTCTTTTCACAGAAGATAAGCTTTTCACTTGCATTACAATTTTGTTTTTTGTTTACCTGCAAATTTGTAAAAGTCAAACATTTTAATATGTAGTAAATTGTTGATATACCAACAAAAGAAACTATCAATGTACAAGAAGTCGATTTTGTTGTGAAAGTAGATATTGGGTTCTAATATAAACAAAAAATAATATAGGGGACTATAAGTTAGTTATATAAATTGAAGATCAAACTTAATTGTTTATTTTAATAAAGTTAGTTACTCAGCAGTAAAATACATTTTTAAAATGTAAGTTTGACCACAAAGAGGTAGAATATGTGCAGGTTTAATAAGTAAAACAAAATAATAACAAACAATTGTAACTATTATATGTTCCAGTGTCCTTTCCGTAAATTAACTGAGTGTATGCATGTGGTATATTCGTAATTTGCGATTATTTCTTGCTCCTGGATAAATAAAAATAAATATAAACTTTTCATGGAAATACGTTTGATCATATGAAGTAAACTTTGCTTTATTAAACATCATAGTAAAATCTGTGCCAATGCTGAGGAAGTCAGATAGCGTGTGCCATTAACTGTAACGAATGTGAAACATATTAATTACATGTGGGCAGCTTGTGACAAAACGACGTAAAATGGCCAGTCACAAAATTTTACCAAGTTATATGGTCTTTTGGTCGCAAAATAAGAAATATTGTTTTTGGATCATTTTGTAGCCATTTGCGAAAAATGGTATGTACGTGAATCGGAAGTTTTAAACAGTTTAATTGTGGTATACACGAGATTTTCTTGTTGAAAATACGTCAACATTTGGCGTAATAATTCGTTAGTACTTGTTACAAATTCAAATTCAGAATATGCTACATATTATATTACCTATTTTGTGGCTAAGGGATACATTGTTATTGTATTACAGTTTATCACAAACTTGGATTAAAAAAAAGACGTCTTAGTTATGAGTTGTGGCCAAAAAAAGAAAAGAAAAATAAAGACGTCTTAGTTAGTGACAAATGGTCTGCAGTTAATTGTCACAACCTGTGACTCCGTGAAAAAGAGATATTATGCCTTTATAGAATTATAGTAGGAAAAAAAAAATTGTTAAGGGGCAATTCCAAAAATTTGTTAAAATATTTATTTTGAAAATATAAAATGATATATTTAAAAAAAAACAAAGTTTACTCCATCCTTATGGTCTTTCTGAAATGGATTAGCATATCAAATAGTATGAATTTTTTCAAATAATATCTGATTTTATCCTTGAATGAAATTTACTATAATTATTTTACAAACGTAATTTAAAAGAATAATAACATGACACGGATAAAAATCACGCGTTCCATAAAAGATAATCGCACTGCTAACTCATCGTCTTTTTTTTACCACTTCAATAGGCTCATAGAAGTTTTTTTGATTAAAAAAACTCATAGACATATACAAATACAATAATAACAAAGTTTTTTTTGTTAAATACAAATAATAATTAAAAGTCTGAAATTTCATGACCGGCCACATTGCTACGTTAATTGTTTTCATCGCGATGAAAACACTGGACCCTATAATATGCAAGCACTTATATATATTGAAAGGACTTGTTTTGTTGACTATATAAACGTTGGATTTCAAAGAAAACTTCAATAGTCCCTAAGAGTTTATATAGTTATAGAATAACATATAGTCGTGTGAGTAAATGTCAAATATATATTATAACCGAATAATTGTTGTTAGGCGAGATGGGACGGATACATCTCAAATATGTTCGTATAAAGATTTTGTTGCAATATGTTGTGTCTGCTACTATTGACAGAGCATGCCTCTAAATCTGTTGATGATGGTGAAAATGCTCCGTTTGTAATCCTACATTCAATTCATGCCCGACTCTGCATGTCTGCATTTAACATGGTTTGGCATTTCGTTTGCATTTACATTCAATGCTCATCCACTTCTAAAATAACCGGATCATCTATGTCCTTACAAAAGAGGTTCTCTTCTATCTCGAATAATGAGAGAGCTATATATGTAACTACCTCTTAGTAAACAAAATTAGTAAAAAGATTGATCTGATATGTATAATTATGCATAATGCTTAAAATGAATTGAATAGGATGGAAAAATTTGCAGTATATGTTTAATATATTGGAAACTTCCGTTTATAAATCATTTCAATATCGGTGTAGTTGAAAAATAAAAGTCATTAGATGTATTTTTTATTTATTCGAATATCTTCTAAATCTACGTACAAAATCGTTTTATCTATTTTCCTGCAAATCGTTGATATAAGATATATCCCAAACTTTAGTACGTTAACTTTTTCATGAAACGGGATGGACAAGTTCAGCCGGTGCTGGTGCCTGCGTAAATTAATTAATACTAGTCATATTCCTAACTAAATTTTGTAAATTATTCACTTTAGTCAAATGCCTTTTAGAATATGAAAAAATGCAAAATTAGTTATTGGAAAGAAAAACAATACACAAAAATCTACATGTAAAAGGGTGACAGAAACATAGAAGATCAAATGGTATTGGAAAGAAAGAAAGAAAAAAGGAAAAACAATCAAAGGCATACGAAGTAAACCAAAAGAATATCAGTATATAATATGTATATACATATATATCAATATACAGGTCCGATCCTGAGATAAACCGGAGAAAACATATGTTTTAGGCACCAAAAATATATATATTATTAGGAGCATCAAATTTGGTATATGAGTCTTAGTACAATGATGAGTTCGATGCCTCTTAGTTGCTAAAATTTTATATATCATTATTCATGGGTTAAATATATTTTTTTGATTTAAGCAGGACAGTATTGTCAATATATATGTGTGTAAAGTATATCTGTATTTAAATGGGACCATTCTTTTCCATCATGCTTCGTGATCATTATCGTTATCATCTTCTTTCTTCCTCTCTTTCTCAATAATTTAGATTTTTGTGTAATTAAATATTTTAGGTTTTCTGCAGAAGGAGACGTTTCCTCGTTTTTGTGCTGTTTGGATCTTCTGACACATTTTTTACTTTTTCGTATATTTTTCAGTTTCTCTAATCACATTATGTACATTTAATATATCAAAGTATCCTTGATTTAAACTTTATATTCTTATTCTTTGACCAAAAAATTAATTTGTGTTTCAAAAATTATAAACTGCCTTTATAAAAAAATATAGATATGACACCAAAATTAAACTGTAAGACTTTTAAAACTCAACTCTATTTAAGCACTTAAATATCAAAATATGAATGTGTTATAACTGTTTATGACTTTCTGTGCAGGTGTGATAAAAAAATGCTTAGTAGAAGTATCTTAGCTAATTGGTAAAGAAAAATATAGTATGAACTTTGTAACATAGCAATTTTAGTCTCTTGATAAAATCCTAATCAATTTAAATTTCTTATTGGGTGTATAGTCTGAGGTTAATAGGATGATAAAAGTCTGCGATAATAGTACTCAGAAGAATACTTTATGTTCAGTGTTGTAGTTATATCAATAAAGAAAGACTTGGATTGAGATCCGAGTGGGATTTCTTTTTATTAAACATATATGACTATATTTTTAAATAAAAAATGATATGATTCTAAATTGGACACGACATACATGTCACTGTTTTTTTGATGTGATAACATTTATTTCAGAGAACTGTAACTAAATAAAAGAGTGTTTGGTTATTAGGGTATGTGGGTTCATCACCTGGTCAATACATAAAAAGGCCACAGTCATATCAATATTTCTTGATGTGATAAAATTTACTTCAGAGAACTATATAGCATGTAAATAACTAAATAAAAGAGTGTTTGGTTGTTAGGGTATGTGGGTTCATTACCTAGTCAATACATAAAAATTGTTAGGGTATGTGGGTTCATTAACTAGTCAATACATAAAAAGGCCACAGTCATATCATACAAATTCCTCTGTTTTTCGATCCACTCGCAAGTACACCAATTCGAAATCCTTATGAGATACATACAAATATCCCACCTTATCTATATACTTTCGTTAATTTGAATGAATAAATCAGTTATTTGCCCCCAAAAGAAAGAGATATATACTATGGATACTACTTATCTCCATTGATGCAGTAATAAGTATGTATACTGATTGTTACTAACACATAGAGTAGGATACATACAGCTTTTTAAAAAAACACATGAAGTAAATGTGTCTATATATGTATATATGAAATAATGCTTTGTTCTTCTTTACATTATTTATTTATATATTATTTAAAAATGTAAAACCAATAGTTCTAAAGTACAATAATTTATAATTAAGCATAATGCACTTTTCATACTCAAGTATTTCAATTGAGAATTGTGTGTTTAAAATACTTCTGATAGCCAGTATAATTCGTAAAAGTTCAAGGATATTTATAATAGGTACTCGACATAATTTATTTTTACAATTTAAATTCTCAAAAAAAATTCCAGTATGGTTATGAATGTCCACTAGTTTATTAGAAACTAGCATAAATATTGTTAGCTGGTGGTGCAAACACTAAAAAAATGGAGATAAAATTATCGATTTGAGTTTAAAATCGTTTCGAGTTTTACATGGTGAAATTCATGTCTTTAAATTGGGTCATTGTCTCATTTACCAAAATCTCCTCTCCATAAATTAGTTTGATTAAAACACAAATCCGCTTTGGTTATACGATATACCGACCATAACACAATAAATAAAAAATAGAAAGAAAGTGAGGAAAATGGTGGCGTACTAAGACTGTGGGAAGATTAATGAGTGAAGGAAAAGATGGGTATCTTTTATATTTCCTTTCTTTATCTCTCTCAATATTTATATATAAAACTTATTTCTCAGCTTTTTAAATGTATTTTATATTTCCCCTTTGAGCAAGAAAAGAGTTGCAGAGATCTTTGATTCTGACACAGAGACCAAACTCACATAGCAATCACACACATCTCCACAAAACACAGGTACTTATAAATATAAGTGTATATTCGTGTGCGAGTCTGTCTGTATCTCTCTTTCTCTTTGATAGAACAATTCTCTAATGTAACTTTCCTTTTGCAGCTTGAGATGATCATGAAACACGTGCATCATCAGATCTCTATCAATCCAGGTTCTTCATCTTTCTTTCTTTCTTTTTATATTATTCATTTTCTTTCAATTTCCATTAACCCCATTATTATATTATTTTATTTTCAATCATGATCATGTCTTAGTTTCCATATCCTTGGATCTCTCTTTCTCATAATCCATAATTCGTCTCTTCTTCTACTTCTTCTTGATGTGATCACAGTTCTTTCCTTCTTTCCTTCTTTCTCTCAACTGTATAGAAGATATATAGATCTATATGAACTTATTGGTTTTTGTTTTTCCTCTTTTTTCAAACTGTTGTTTATTTCTATGATCAATCAGCTCCGTGAAAGAGGATCAAGAATTGAATTGACGGAGGATCAAAGAGAACGACACCGTTTCACTCGTGACTAACAGTATATATACGACTAATTATAAATGGCTGCTTACTTCCACGGTAACCCACCGGAGATCTCGGCCGGATCCGACGGTGGTCTACAAACGTTGATTCTCATGAATCCAACGACTTACGTTCAATACACACAACAAGACGACGACTCGAACAACAACAGAAACAACACAAACACAAACAATAATAGTTTCGTCTTCCTTGATTCTCACGCGCCGCCACCGAATACAAGCCAACAGTTCGTCGGAATCCCACTCTCCGGCCACGAAGCCGCTTCCATTACAGCCTCCGACAATATCTCCGTACTTCACGGATACCCTCCGCGCGTGCAGTACAGTCTCTACGGTAGTCATCAAGTGGATCCCACTCACCAGCAAGCCGCGTGTGAGACGCCACGCGCGCAGCAAGGCCTCTCTTTGACTCTCTCGTCTCAACAACAGCAGCAACAGCAACATCAACAACACCAGCCTCTTCACGTCGGGTTCGGGTCAGGACTCGGAGAAGATATCCGAGTCGGGTCTGGCTCTACAGGATCGGGAGTAACAAACGGAATAGGGAATCTCGTAAGCTCCAAGTACTTGAAAGCAGCGCAAGAGCTTCTAGACGAAGTGGTGAGCGCTGATTCTGACGACCTCAACGCTAAATCTCAACTATTTTCATCGAAAAAGGGGAGTATCGGAAACGATAAGGCTGTGGGAGAATCTTCAGCCGGCGCCGGCGAAGAAGCTTCCGGTGGCGGAGGAAAAGCAGCTGGGAAACGTACGGTGGAGCTAGGCACGGCGGAGAGGCAGGAAATACAGATGAAGAAAGCAAAACTGAGTAATATGCTTCATGAGGTAACACCAATACGTGTTATATAGATTCAACCTATACTGAGTGCTCTCTTATATTACACATGAAGTGGACTTAAAAGCTATATCCTCAAGATTTTCAGTCATTTTAACAGTTCATATAATAAATATGTTTTTAAATCTACAACTTTTCCTTTTTGATCTCCTTGTATCTCAAATTAACAATCTTACTGAAATTGATGAACTCTTTTTTTTGTCTGTCTCTTACTAAAAAAACTCACAACTTTTGTAGATAATATTTAAGATAGATAGTACACTAATGATAATTCATAAGCTGATATTATACGTTCTTGGTTGGGAAATGAAAAGGTGGAGCAGAGATACAGGCAGTACCACCAGAAGATGCAGATGGTGATATCTGCGTTTGAGCAAGCGGCAGGGATAGGATCGGCGAAGTCATACACGTCACTTGCACTTAAGACCATATCAAGACAGTTCCGGTGTTTGAAAGAGGCGATCGCTGGTCAGATAAAAGCGGCCAACAAGAGTCTTGGAGAGGAAGAATCAGTGTCTGGTTTTGGGAGGTTTGAAGGGTCGAGGCTCAAGTTCGTTGACCATCACTTGAGACAGCAAAGAGCTCTTCAGCAGCTGGGAATGATTCAACATCCTTCCAATAATGCTTGGAGACCTCAACGTGGTTTACCCGAACGAGCCGTCTCAGTCCTCCGTGCCTGGCTCTTCGAACACTTTCTTCACCCGTAAGTAACCCTACCCCTAAACAAACATTACTTTTCACTTGAAAACAAACCAAGTGTTACTTGAATTTGTCTTTTTTTTTGGTTTAGATACCCTAAGGATTCTGACAAGCACATGCTAGCCAAGCAAACAGGACTTACTCGGAGCCAGGTACGTTTCAAATGATTTTTTTTTTTGTCTTATTATGTATTTATTAATGGAAAACGTATTTATATATATGTGGATTTATCCTTCGTTATTTAGGTGTCGAACTGGTTTATAAACGCGAGGGTTCGGCTATGGAAACCGATGGTGGAAGAGATGTACATGGAAGAGATGAAGGAGCAGGGTAAGAACATAGGATCCATGGAGAAGACACCTTTAGATCAAAACAACGAAGATTCTGCAACTAAATCAACCAGTAACCAAGAGAAGAGCCCAATGGCCGACAGTTACAATATGAATCCCAATCACAACGGTGAACTAGAAGGCGTCACGGGAATGCACGGAAGCCCCAAGAGGCTAAGAACCAGCAATGAGACGATGATGCAACCTATAAATGCGGATTTCAGCTCCAACGAGAAGCTCACGATGAAGGTTCTTGAAGAACGGCAAGGGATAAGATCAGATGGTGGGTACCCTTTCATGGGGAGTTTCGGGCAATATCAAATGGATGAGATGTCAAGATATGATGTAGCTGTATCGGACCAGGAGCTCATAGCGCAGAGGTATTCAGGAAACAACAATGGCGTGTCTCTCACGTTAGGTTTACCTCACTGTGATAGCTTGTCGTCCACGCACCATCAGGGTTTCATGCAGACCCACCATGGGATTCCGATTGGGAGAAGAATAAAAATAGGAGAAACAGAGGAATATGGAGCTGCCAACATTAACGGCGGTGGCTCGGCCACAACCGCGCATTCATCAGCCGTAGCAGCCGCGGCTTACAGTGGGATAAATATTCAGAACCAGAAGAGATATGTTGCGCAGTTATTGCCCGACTTCGTTGCTTAAACCAATCTCTCTAAGAAGAGCAACCGGTAAAGGTTATTATACGTTTTAGTATTAAATTAGTATATAGTTTTTCTTATACCATTGAACCAAAACAAAGAACAAAATTTAATTTTACTCTTAATTTGGTTATATGGCCGACATTTGTATATCGATTTTGTAATTTCCTTTTATTTTTGGGTTTTAATTGGGGGATGGATAGGATTATATATGTTATATGTATATGGATTAGTTACGTGTCATAGCTTGCTTTTGGGTGTAAAATGTATACCAAATATATATTTTTATTTTGGTTTTATTGCATGTAGGCCTAAAAGTTATAAGTTATAACCAAATCGGGCAACCCAAACTGAACTGGAATTTAAGAAATCCGGTTATATAAATAGTACCGATCTGCTATTTAGATTTGATTCTTGATTTGGTATGGTTAACCGAAAATAAAAATCTTAACTAAATCCATTATTTGAGTCCTTTATCTTAGATCTCTTCGTAACCTCAAAATTTCAAGCTTTTTTTTTTTTTTTACTTCTAAGAGCCATTCAAAATTATTCATGCTTCAGTTTCACTTTGGATTTGCTGTATTTGGAATTTGGGATTTAAAAGAGAAGTTGTAACGACTAAGGAAAATGATGTTGAATTTGAGAGCAATTAGTATAGTTTGATACTATATAACACAGTATGTAGATGAATATCTACTATTCAATGAATAATATTTAAAAAAAAAGGAATGAGGAAGACATAATATTTTCTCATTTAACTCCTTTTCTTTTTAAACTGAAACTTTGAATGGACGCAAGGATTAGGGCGAACTAAACCATTCGTATACTATATCGTTCTTTTTTTATTTTTATCATTCATAGTTTTAAATCTGCAAGGTGTGAGTGAAAAAAAAACAATCGATGCTTACCGACAACAATCCACTTTATCAAAGAAATAAACTAAAACCCGTGTCTGTAAACCGATTCAAAACAAAATTGGTTCAGTTCGCTAATAATGTATGTATCCATTCAAAACATTAATATTTAATTAAATAATTTAATCATATTAATAATAATAGTTTTATGTTAGGTGATTATGCCCTTAGGCAGTTAGGCTAAAATGATGAAAAGACATTATGTCCACGTGTGGATAATGTGAATAAAGATCACATATTAGCATAAACTTATCGAATACATGTTACGGTTTTAGCTCAGTGCAAGTCACATTTGCCTAAACGGGCTGGTGGGCCTTAAACGGGTCAATATTAGTGTATTAACCTAAACGGGCCAGAGAAAATTTTATGTTAAAGGGGCCAAACTCAATTAGCATATATTATAAATGATATCACACAATGTCATATACAGGCTTCATTCATTTTCTCTTCATTTCCAAAAAAATGCAACCTTGCGCTGGCTTGTATGTATCTGGGTTACAAAGGCCAAGAAATAGTCAGCATCAATTTGAAAACAAACACTGAAGAAGTTTCGACGGTGGCCGGTGGATTATCGGTGCTCTTGGTTTTTTCATCGGAAAACGTTCCCCTTGAAATCTTCAATCCAGCTAAGTTTGTGTTCTTTCCCTTTTCTTTTAGTTTTTTTTTTCTGCAATGGCGACGAGTCTTGGTCACCCTCTCCGGGACTACAACAAATTATGGTCTCGTTAAGAGCATCCGATAGATCATCATTTCAAGAAAACACGAATTCCCCCTAATTGATTACACTTCTCAGCTTCTGAAAGTCCACCAAGCTGCGTCTTGGTCACGAAATTGCATTGTAATCATGGACATTCTCAAAATAATGTACATTTTTGGCAGCAAACAGCAGAGCTTTTTCAATGATTCCCTAATCTTTTCTTATAACGAGGAGATAATACTTTACTTTGATTATAATATATCTGTGTGTTTTGCTTTCTTCTGTTGGTTTTTTTTGTTTTCTTCTTTCTTTGATAATTTTTGGAGCTTTCTTCTATCTGTTGGTTTTTTACTTTGGTTATGTTTAATTTTTATACATCTTTGAATTTAATAAAACAAGAATTTGCTTAAGACCATGGCTCAAGAATCAAACAGATCCCGAATAGACCTTTTGGTGGAACTGAAACAATGCTGCACCACGTCCATATATATATTAAGTTTTTGTTGCTTGCATTCTCGTTTTGTTAGACAAGAAGAAACTTGTCTCTCGGCTAGTCCCAGAGTTACTGCCTAAGGAAACCTTCAAGCCGAAATACTAAATAAACAACATCCTGGTGCTGAGCTTCTTGGTCCTCTTCTTTCACTTTTAATTCTCTAGTCTACACATTACATGAATCCAAATAATATTCATCGATAGGTTCTTTCTTTAAATCTTCATTTATAAAATACTCTGTTACTCTCGTCGTGTTTAATAATTATTTCTCGAGTCTGCAATTGCAATATCATGACTGAGTACGCTAGTTCCGGGAAAATTGACTTACGAAGTTAGTTTTGAAAGTATTTATGAAACTAATGAAATATTACTTTCAGCCTTTAAATATTTCACGCCTAGCAGTTTGCATACCCAAACTTTTATTGAGATCTTCCATTGCCTTACGAGAATGGTAATTTCGGAAGTGTGGCCAAACTAATTAGTGTACTACGACGCATAAATATAGAGTAATGTTACTATTATTTTATAAAGAAAAGTTTCATACACGCATGCAGGTGCATTCATGCATATATTATGGTGGCAATATCTTTTAAACCGTGTTATTCATTTATTTATGTATTTTTGCGTGGGTTGTTAAGCATTTAATCCCATCAATTATATATATAATATATGATACATTTTTGGCCACGTATAGGTATTTGATCGATCTTCTACTAAACCGATCACCACCCCCAATATGTATATCGTCTCATGATTCTCTTTATAAAAAAGATTTGCTACTACTAATTAATAGAAATCGGTTTAGTAAAATTCTATCTTTCTACGAAAATTATATAAATGTTTAATTATTATGAAGTATATGTTATTGGAATTTTATAAATGCTGAGGAGTGGGTTGAAATTTTGAGTGAGAGTCGGGTAATCGTTGTACTTATATGACTTTATCATTTAATCATTCCACTTTCACTAAAGTCTGAGTAACTCCCTATCAGAGACGCAGTAATACGACATATTTTAACATGATGGCTGTCCAAATTCAATATATGCGTCATATATATATATATAATCTAAAGAGGTGGTTTCTCGTAACAATCAAAATACACTAAAGACTGGCTCTGTATATCGAGGGAGACTATGGACCAAACATCCAAAATTTCTGCGGTTTATATATATATAAAAACCATTTTTTTGTCAGACTTTGACGTTTAGATAGACAGCCTTTTACAATTATATCATGATCCAGGTCGTCAAAGTAAGTATGAAAAATCACGAAAACGATGTAGTTAATGAAATGTCAATATTCAAAATATTGTAGAAGAGCCTAGAAAAAGGTTGAATATAAACTATATTAGTTAGTTATAACTTCTTCGTCTGGGTCCGACGGACGGTTAATGGCACTTAATTAGGTTTTTGTCGGTAAACTAAAGAAGAAATAATCAAAAGAAAACAAAATTTTGAAATTAGAGGTAAAAGTTTGTCTGTAGATTATGAATACGACCGTGGAAAACGTAAAAAAGTGTGCAATATTGATGAAATTGGAAGTGGCACAGATCCTGAGAGGGAAATAATAAGAATATTTAAATTTATAAAATTGTTTTCGATTTAGTAACAACGCATATTACTTATTAAAATTGAAGGATTAAAGGTTGGTTCATCCATAAGTCAAACTAATACATTGAACCAAGAAAATTTGAAGAATTAAATTCCGAAATCAGGTATTTTTCTATGCAAGGATGTCGGTCCGAATAATATACGATGTAGTTGTCTAGCAGATATTTATTTTATCGTCGCGGCATGCGCAGCTCAGTGTTGCTCAAAACATAAGAATGATGAATCTTTTTTTTTTTATAATAAACAAATGTTACTAAATTTTTTAAAAACATTGGTTATAAGAATATCGGGATAACGAATCGAAACTATATATTAGTATAATTATTCGAGAAAAGTCTCACTGGACTCTTCTATTAATTGTCAATACAAACCAATAAAAAACTGTTTAGGAAACGAAGCATGAAAACTTGATAGGCTCGAAAATATAAAGTTATAAAAAAACAACTATAAGATACACCCGAAAGCCAGAAATTATAGGGCAATTAGGAATGTAAATTATCGACAAAACATTCAAAGTTCACCAACGTATTTGGGAAACAAACAAAAGATTCTAAAACATGTGCTGCCAAACAAAAGCTTCTCTTCTGAATTAGAAACATAATTATACTAACAAATAATATAAAATAACAAAGGTACTAGTGAACTTGTATAGTTATACTATTATGTTGTACGATACAATAATAAAAAAAAAAAAGAAATCAAAAGTCAAAAGGGGTGGCAAAATTCTGTAAAAAAAAAGTGAGGAAGAATCAATCAATTATGGCATGTGAGTAATACATACAAAAAAAAAAAAAAAAAAACACTATTGTTCTCTTCATCACCGCCACGACCCAATGTCTCTCTTTACTTCTTTATCATCATTTTCTTATCCGTTAATTACCATTTCTCTTTGAAAAGTCAACCGTCTTAATAAGTCTCACGTGTTTTTTTCGTCGCCCAACTCAGAGGAAAAAAAAAGTCAAATCTTTGTTCCTCGTTCCTTCTGAGAATAATATTTAAATAAAAATAGGGGCAGGTTTATTCTTGTTTTGGCATATATAGGCACAGCTTTACAAAGAGTTAGTATACAATTTTTCCGTGTTTTGACTTTTTAATAATTTTGAATTTTTGCCATCTCCTTCATATTTAAACCCAACCTGATTCTCTCTTCTTCCTAACTTATTCAAACCAATTCACATCTTCCCAAAACCCAACTACTACATCTTGTAGCAAGAGAAATATATAAAATTAATTTTTGTTATTTAGCTTCTTTGATCAGTATATTCATCTGGATTCTCATCAAACTTCACAACCTTTTCATCAATTTTCCGGAGGATTAATGGATGACGAGATCGAGATTCCTACATTCTTCCTTTGCCCCATATCTCTTGAGATCATGAAAGATCCGGTGATAGTCTCTACCGGAATAACCTACGACAGAGAGAGCATCGAGAAATGGCTCTTTTCGGGCAAGAAAAAATTGTGTCCTGTCACCAAACAAGACATAACCGACGCCGATCTCACCCCGAACCACACTCTTCGTCGTCTCATCCAATCTTGGTGTACTTTAAATGCCTCCTACGGCATCGAGAGGATCCCCACTCCAAGACCTCCGATCTGTAAATCTGAGATCGAAAAACTCGTTAAAGATTCAGCCTCTTCGCATCAAAACCAGGTCAAGTGTCTTAAACGACTTCGTCAGATTGTGTCAGAGAACTCGAACAACAAGCGGTGTTTGGAGGCGGCCGGAGTACCGGAGTTCTTGGCCAACATCGTAAGCAATGATTCAGAAAATGGGATTGACTCTTCGGAGAGTTTGACCGATGAAGCCCTCAACTTACTCTACCATCTTGAGACCTCAGAGACGGTCCTCAAGAATCTTTTAAACAACAAGAAAGGTAACGATATCGTAAAGTCGTTGACGAAGATCATGCAGAGCGGGATCTACGAGTCCAGGGTGTATGCGACTTTGCTTCTCAAGAACATTCTTGAAGTAGCGGATCCAATGCAGATTATTACTCTGAAGCCAGGGGTTTTCACTGAGGTTGTCCAGATTTTGGACGACCGGATCTCGCACAAGGCGACGAAAGCTGCGATGCATACATTAGTTAACATATGTCCATGGGGAAGGAACAGGCACAAGGCCGTGGAAGCTGGAGTTATCTCTGTAATAATCGAGCTTCTCATGGACGAGAGCTTCTCATCAGATAGAAGAGGTCCAGAGATGGCGCTGGTAGTTCTTGATTTGTTGTGTCAGTGTGCAGAGGGAAGAGCCGAGTTCTTGAACCACGGAGCAGCCATAGCGGTGGTGTGCAAGAAAATATTGAGGGTTTCACAGACGGCAAGCGATAGAGCTGTTAGGGTTTTGTTGTCGGTGGGAAGATTCTGCGCGACGCCAGCTCTGCTGAACGAGATGTTAGAGTTGGGGGTTGTATCAAAGCTATGTCTTGTGCTTCAGGTTAGCTGTGGGAGCAAAACTAAAGAGAAGGCAAAGGAGTTGCTAAAGTTGCACGCTAGGGTTTGGAAAGACTCGCCTTGTCTCCCAAGAAACATGATTCTTGGTTATCCCTCCTGATGAAAACTAAGAAACAACGAATGTACATGCAAACGAGTCAGATTCTCAAAGAGTGAAATCACGTATATGAGAGTTATTCCTCTTATATTGCCGAAAAGATTAGTGGAATATTCATATCATTAATCCAATTTTCTTTAGTTTTCTATTTCATGCCTTGATGTTCAGCACAATGTAGATAATAGTGGAAATTGTTCATCAAATATATTTTTAATAAATAAAAAATCCAGATTGACAAAAAGTATATATTCCAAGATATCAACGAAATCACAGGTTACACGACTATTCTCACTTGCACGTTCATTATTGTGAAAATGCAACTGTGTGTATGATATTTTATTTAGTTTATATAACATTTAATTTCCATTATTATCCAAAATTCCAAATAGGATCATGTCATTTTCATTATTTTTAACGAGTAAATCAAAGGATTTAACAGTCGGGGCGCAAACAGTTGATACATTATTGCAAGGAATATTTTTATACTAGGGCACCAAAAAAAAACATTATTCAAGAAGATATTTGATCAGATCGCATCTGGTTGAAAAAACATCGAGAGCTGAGTGTTATACATTTGTGTCGCATCTAATGACCCATATTCTCGTTGACCAACGAAATTAAAGACGTCGAAATACGAAAGTACGCAGTCAGAGTGAAGACCACAAAATTGTGGAAATGTATAATGAAAAGAGCAAAAAAGACCCAAGAAGTTGACATATATTATATATATATAAGAAAAATGAGTAGCAGGGCAGTATAGAACCCACCCATATCACATAAAATATAGTTTGTCGTTTTTTCCATTCTTCTATATATAATATAGTTAAACAAGTAAAAGGTTTGACCAAAAAAGGAAGGTTAAAACAAGTAAAAGAATGCTCCTTTTAGAAAAATAGAGAACTAGTCATATCTTGCGAGCAGCTCTCAACTTGTAGATGTAGTTGAACAGTAAATAGACAGATTCATATATAATTCATATATAAATAAACAATAAAGTCTTCAACTTGGTGAATAAAACAGTTGTGTGTGTGCTGTTTCTCAAGCATCAACACTGAAGGAATGCATAAATGAAACATATCTGATGTGATGTTCCTAATTATTTTTATCGTCTGTCTGTTACAAAATTATTTTAAAGATTTGATTTACAAATAATGATGTTCAAGGAATTCAACTATTTGACACAACGGCATATAACTGCAGTGCATAGTTTTTGAACGTCCTCACGACAAAGACGTTTTTTAATATCAGTAGATTGATGATGGACAGTTTTACTTACACTTGCAATAAATAATTTTAGTTTTAATACATAAGAATACCGAAGAAACTTGAAATATCTAACATTTGTTAGAATTTTGAATAAATTTTACATCCATCATCTACAAGAAATTTCATTATTCGAGTACCTAGCTAGTATAAAAAAAACATTAAACATTTTATTACCATTATTGTTTGGTGGTGCATTTTTTTTTGGTCGGAATTAATCGACTAACTAACTTTTATACCGAAAGAAGAAATTAAGCTGAACAAAAGAAATTTGATATAAATATTTTACGAGGGGTGTTGTTAAAAAGAGATGATGAGTTTCCGAAAGAGAACCACAAAGAAATAAAATCATAAATATGGTGGATTCGAATTTACTCGTCTTGTTTTAAAAATCTCAGTGCACCCTATAACTTACACTGAATACATGCTTCCAGTATCGTTATTCCTTTCCATGGGACTTGAGAGTAGTAATTGCGAGAACCAAATTTATTGCAATAAGGTCCGTTCCCGTGAGCAATAATTCTCCTCAGTCATTAGGTGGATGAGGAGAATCTCCATATCCACATCTCTCTGTACCCATGCTTTTCTGTTTTAATCCACATCTGTTAGGTTTACTTTTTTTTTGGTCTGTTAATATTTTGGTTTTAATGTTAATTAACTGTCGGTGTATATTCCGTATTCGTTTACGCATGAATTATATATCTTATAATATAATATATATATCTTATATATATATATAATATTATTATAATTAAAGTATTTTAATCATTATATCCAAACACCATTAAAAAGAAGGAAACTAACACTTATTTCAAAACTTTCAATATCTCTTAATTTAAATTATAATTCTCTTTTCACCTTCATTTATCATATTTTTAAATTATTTATAATTATTATATGATATATATATATATAGTTAATAAAATTTTAATTGTTTCTTCATATATGTAATTTGTGTTAATATAAGGAAATTTCAAGTATACAAAATATAGTATTTACAAGAAAAGTGAAATTTAATATTTAATAATTTTTTTTTAAATAAAAATTTTCCTCTGGCTGGTTTGCTAATTTGTTGGGTGTAGAGCCTTGCCTGAAAATATATATATATATATATATATATTTTTTTTTATCTTGGACCTACCTGGCTAGTCGATTGTGATCTAGACAAAATATTGCATGTTTTGAATAAGCTCAGACGAACGTCGATCGTCCCAAACGTATGGATGATGGTCCATTTTATACATATATGTTCCACAAAAACTTAAATCTGTTCATAATTATATTATAAAATTATTCCAAATAAGAATAAGTTGGAATGTTGATTTATTAGACGTACAAATTTAAACTTAATTTTTCCAAAATATTATAAATATTTAAAATTTATAAAAAGTCAAGAAACAAAAATAATTATAAATATGTATTAACCAAAAAAATATTTATAAACAATAAACAATAAAAATTACAAAATTATATTTAAATAATTGACTGGGTTCCATTCTAGTATAAATTATATATGTAAAACATATATCATAAATGTGTGGGCCACTCATTGAAGGACCAGACGATTTGGACGCCGCAAATGAAGACTCGTTTATGTTCAATCGTTGGTTGGACCATACTATATTACTATTTAGTATTATATAACGAGAGCGTGAGAGTTGATTTCATTGCAACGTAGGGATATTTATTTTAAACTTAAATTTAAATCAACGCCATGTGAATTAAAATAAGAAATATACAAGGACGTTAACAGAGACACGTAAAGGCCCACTCTACGGATATGGTTTAAGTGTTTACCGGTTCACTATTCTTCTCCTTTAATCAAAACTCAACCTATGATTTTAGGTGTTGACAATTTACCAAACTATCGGACATAAACTACAAACCAATAAATAATACGCAGATACGTTGTCTGTGTCTATATAAATTTATGGCCATAAGTATGGTTACACACCTAAAACATTAAGCACGTTAAATGAATTCCCTTCTGGCTAAAAATCCAGACAAGTATATAAAAGCAAGAATGAGACGTCAGGGCCTCCGAAGATGAGTGGATCTGGTCCAGATGACAAAGAGTTAAGAACAAAGTCAGTGTAGGGCCAATGGTCTAGAACCGCTGAGAATCATGAAACCACAAAAAAAAAAAAAATCTCTGCATCGTATGTATGCGTTTTCCCATTAATAGATGGAAAACCACAAAAATAATCGCATCTGGTTAAAACATTTCATTCTTCCAATATTAATGCATTTCATAGAAAAAACATACTGATCAATAGGGAAATTAGAACCACCACTTGTATTACCTTTTAAAATTAACGCCGAGTTTAGAGTTCTAATTACTGTCCTCTTCGTTTTCCAATGATTAAGGTTTTTAATCCCTCCTACTACACTAAGATACGACTCGCTGGTATTTTGCTTAATACCTGATGCTTCGGTTACGTAACAGCTCCACCACAGCTGAAACAACTCCTTTCCCCTCCACTGTTATGTCCAAACTCGGGTCCTCTATCTTCCTATTCAGTAGCTTGTCCACTTCTCCCCGCAATCTCTGCACAATCATATAATCCTCTTCACATCACAAAAACACATGAAGAACAGGAAAATTCTGACAGAGATAATCCAATTTTTTACCTGTATCAGTTCCAAGACGTTCTTCGAGGCTGAGAAATGGAGATACCCTCCCAACATCTCTATACCTTCCCCGGTTTTGCTTGGGATAAGATTGCCACCAAACATAAGGAGTGCATAGTCTGATATATTTGTTGAGTCCCGGATATAAACACTCGTCGTCTTCACCTTTTCGCTGTAAACCAAGTACGGTAACGAGAAGAGATTCACTCTTGCGTTGACAGAACCAGGGTGGATATCAACTTTACCCAATTCTTTAGTGTAGAAGGCAGTGCGCTTCCCTCTTCTTTTGCATTGCACAACATTTGGGTAAAGCCCCGCACACAGAACCGCGGTTATCATCTCCATATCGTGGCTGTATTGGTTGTATGCCTGAAAAGGACCATGTGCATGTAAAAAGTCAGTAGTTTTAGATTCTATCAGCGTTCAAAAATATAATTCGAATTATTAAGACTGGTTCTTAACGCTTACATTTGGCCTTGATTTGTCTACGAAGCCTATATCTGAAAGAAGATCAAGAAACTGGTTTCTCATATCCTCCATCATCCTTAGAGTTACAGGGGAAAGAAAGTTTTGCCAACAAAAATCTTTTTCATTTCCACCACGCTTTGCATCCCGATATCCCTCATATGCCTTTAAAAGAGCAATGTGATCACTGCACAACAGAGAAATGCCAATTTTTTCTGTAAGAAACAGAACTTAGTGACCTCATTGACTGACTAGCTGAAAATATGTAGTTTGCCTTAGGCAGTACCTGCAGGAATCACCAGCAAAATATCTTTTGGCTTCATCGGCTTCCTCTTTCCTGCTTAATGGTAAGACAAATGGGCTGCGGTATGCCAGAGCAGCAGCGATTGTCAAAGCAGGATTCACACACTGGAAGATAGCTCCAATCAGAAGCATCTTTCCTATATTTGGGTCTACAGGTAGAGTGCAAAGATGCCGACCTATAAAATGTTTTTTTTTGAGTATAGCATATATTAGAAACATTTTACATAAAATGGCAAAATGGTAAAGCCCCAATTGTTTTGCAGTGCTCACCAAGGGGTGTAAGCCCTTCCATGTCATCTAAAGCCCCAATTGTTTTGAGAAGTTCTATAGCATTCTCAACAGCAAGAGCATCTGGTGGTTGCAGTGCCTTTGCCAAGAATGATCCTATGGACCCAACCTGCAAACTTTTTATATGCAGGCATAACTCTTGCAACGGAGTCCGTATGATTTCTGGTAACTGGTACTGTGGAAAAGCATCATAGATAACTTTTGGATACAACCTATAACAAACTCCAGCTTGAACCCGTCCAGCACGACCTCGTCTCTACAGTTGTACCAAAGCCCCAGAGAAGCACAACTTTTAGAATTTCATAAGTATAACTATGATTTGGGTGCGGTGATTAGATTGTTGAATGAAAAGGATGTAAGTTGAATACCTGGTGCGCTGAAGCCTTTGAAATCCATGATGGCAAGAGACATGCCACCTTGTTCAAAGCATCATAGCTAGTTTCTTTTGCTTTGCCACAATCCACAACATATACAACGTCATCAATTGTAATACTACTCTCGGCAATGTTTGTAGCCAAAACTATTTTCCTACATAAGCAGATCATTTGTTCAGAGAGATTGCGACAAAGCACACTGATAAATGGTAAATCAATAGCTCATATGGCTAACCGCTTGTTAGGAGGTGGACGGTCAAAAATTTCACGTTGATTCACCGTCGGCATTGAACCATGTAGAGGAAGAACTAAGAACTTGCTAGAATCTCCAAGCAACCTGTTCCCGTTAATTTTTTCAAGCAGTTTTGAAATCTCATCCCAGCCTGTGAGGAAGACGAGAATCGCCCCATCACCTTCACGACGGCAAATATGTTCTATTGTTGCCTCCACCTGCGACATAGTTTCAAGGATCAGTTCATAATGAGAATCTCCAATCATATATTATATGAAGTAGATATTAGCTGAATCAGCTGGAAGTTAGCAAAGGGATAGAGCAAAACTTATACCAGATCCAAATCAATCTGTGCACCAGACCATGCTTCAAGAGAAAGTCTTGTGGCTGGGCTATAACTTTTATAGTGAACGTTGATATCAATATCCTATATAAAATAAAAAATTGGTAAGGCAAATTTCATGGTAAAATTAAAACATATTCTGGTATGCTTCAGCCATTGAAGATGGAAAAAAATGCAAAACTTCAAGCTTGCTGCAGTTCTTAAGCTTACAATTAAAAACATTTACACCTCCTCAAGATGTTAATTGGGTCGATATTCCTAATGAAACCCTACGTCTTAATAATTAAAGTTTAGTCTTCCTGTACATGTAGATGCTAAGTAATTTGCCACAATTTACCATCACCACAATCTGGAATTTGCCATTTTTGAGAATTTTCCCCACAATCTATCCAGATACAACACTATTATAGATAATTAAGCAAATAAGCTATTTCATCAATTCATCTTTGTGCTGCATATTTCAATAGTTTGGATACATAAATCATTGGGAAGCATAGTCATACCTCAAACATTAAATTCAGGTCATCTTTCTTGGATTCTGAGTCTCTTCTTCTACCTCTCGAACTACCTTGATAATTCCCTGAGTCAGAAGACTTAATACTATAACGATTTTTCTCCAGTACATCTTCTAAGAATAATTCTGCCACAGGGAATGTGAATCCCTGGCAAAAAGTTACAGCTTAGTCAAAAATACCAGATCATAAACAAGACATTGGATATATGACTAGTCATACCGGGATGTGTGTAGTTGGAGCGTTGCCAAAATATGTTGAGAACATGTCAGCGTTAATTGTAGCACTCATCAGAATAAGACGCAAATCTGGGCGCTTAGGAAGGAGATCGCGTAGTATGATTAGTAGGAAATCCTCATTCATGCCTCTCTCGTGAATCTCATCCACAAGCAAATGGCTTACATTAGTTAGATTGGGATCCTCAATCTGCATTTCAACAGTTGATTCGAGAAATCAGCATTTCAAATTTACAAAGTATAAAATACCATAGTTTTATTAAAAAGATGATGAGCGGAAGAATAGTTGTATCTTACAAGCCGCCGGAGTAAAACACCAGTAGTGCAAAATAGCAATCGTGTTTGATCAGAACGTTTTGATTCTAGACGAATCTGGTAACCAACAGATTCACCAATGGATTCACCCCTTTCAGCAGAAATACGAGAAGCAACAGATATGGCAGATATACGTCGAGGTTGTGTGCAAATTATGTTGCAATCAGCACCTCTTAGGGATGCTATTTCTTCTTCCAAAATAAATTGAGGAAGTTGTGTCGTTTTACCACACCCAGTCTCTCCTGAAACTACCAATACCTGAAAAATAAACACAGGACACACCTATAAGTACAAAATCAAAACTGCTGAAGAAATAGCTAAAAAAATATACTAAGAGATTACCTGATTTTCTGAAACAGAGTTAAGAAACCCATCTTTCATTCTAAACGCAGGTAGCTTTTCTCTGAAAGCTTGGAGTGCTTTAACACTCTCAGTTGCCTGTGTTGAAACAGTTATAAATTGATGTATGTCCAGAGTCATATCCATAGTGCATACAGTTGACTTTAGTCATATATATACCTTTAGCATTTCCTGCCTTTCCTTGAGTGCAACACTGAATTTTTCTTTCTCAAGAGAATCCAGCAATTGGGAAGCAGAATCAGGTCTTTTCAAGCCAAGAGTTGCTGTACGATCCTGCTGATCATTAAATGTTGAAGTAGCTGCACTTGAAGACCCTGATTCTTGAGTTGTTTTCAAAAGACTTCCAAGTTTTTTCTCAGTCTCTGTGGACATTGTAATCTACAAAAAAAAAAAGAATAGAAAAGAATATAAGCGTTTCCGCTGATCCATATCTGAATATAACATGTGCTCACTAAAAAGATTTCTGATACCTCTTTCTGGGTGGATCCATGCCGTTCATCAAGATCCGCCCGATAATCAGGCAAAGGAACCTTACTAACAACAAGAGCCTTACCTTTATTGTATGCATGGCTTCCTTTCCAAAAAGGAAAAACAAAGTCATAGAAATCAAACAAGTACTTGTAGAAACAAATGCATTGTTTATAGATAAATATGAAGATGGCATATATTACAACAGCAAAATCATCTAGTAGAGAAGAAAGACTTACAAGTAAAGACCCAACTGATAAGCCATATCAGATAGTGTTTGCTGATCTCCTCGGCTAAAATTACGCTTTATAAGCATCTCTTGTTCACCTCCTGTTTTCCATTGCTCAATCTTGTTCCACCATTCATTCTCATCAAGAACTTCCATCTGAACAAAAAAAAAAAAAAATCAATTGATTCCAATTAGCCTAGTTTAAATTCATCCATCCAATACTCCTAAACAAATATTAATCATCACCGGATTCTCAATCTTCCTAAATCAAATGTTAGTACCAATTTCTAACGAGTTCACTAGTCTACCAAACAAGCAAAGGAGCTAAAATGGAGAAATGATTGAATGTGTCCATACCTCAGCTTGTTGCTGACGCAAACGCTCGGCTCTCCAAACCGGATCCCACCATCGTTGTTCTCCACGTCCACCACCGCCACGACCGCCGCCGCCGCGTCCACCACGGCGAGCTGCACCGCGACCGGAGGAGAAACCACCGCCTCGGCGACCGCCCTGAGAATTAGGACCGTGAGGAGGCATAGCAGCGATGAAGAAGAGAGGACGAAGCGGAGAGAGTTTGGAGGAAAATGGAAGGAGAAAGCAAAGTGAGGTGAAAGGAGAGAGGGACAGTTGCATTCGTAATCAATTTTAAAGTTTCTCAGTCATTTTTTTTTCAATTTTTCTATACTGAGTTTTAAACCTAATTGGCTTTAACCTATGTTATAAAAATCGTCATCTAACACCTCGTTTAGTTACTAATTGACCTAATTGACCACATCGATTAATAATTAATCCTTCGAAAAAATCAGTCAATCGATTACTGTCCGCGTAATCCAATTAATCCCCGCCTAATCCGATTATTTTCGACATAATCATCTACAATTTAATTATTTTTAAATTTTCAAAGTATAAAAAAATTTGTTTTTATTATTCAGACATTTATATATTATAGTTTCTGATGATTTATAATAAATTATGTTAAAATTATAAATAAAAATCATAAAATAAATTATTAATACTATATTTTTATGTATTTACTATAATTTTAAAAACACTATTACTTAAAAGTTTAATATAATGGATAAATATATTTTAAAAATATTAAATAATTTTAAAACATTAGCTTTAGCCAGCCAAATGATTCTATCGACACCGACTAAGTCTGTATTGATATTAGTAGTAGTAGATGTATTTGTAACCTCACCATGTTGAGCCATGACAATCAAACAACCATGTACTCCAAATCTTATAAGCCGGCCCAAATATATATATATATATATATTCACTAAAATTGGAAGAGGAAACAAGCAACTCTATATATATATATTCACTAGGTTCAACAAATAATAATACTGTGTTAATTAAAATTATGCATTTAGAAAATCTTAAATATATACAGGGTGCGTTAATTCTTCACCAAATGAATCCTACCCTGAATATATACGTAAACGCATACATGTTTTGTCTACATTCTTTACATGTATTCCGATGTATCTGTCTTACTGTCTATAAATTATCATAGAGTATATTATAATAAACATCATGCAAGCAAGCAATGTGGCATTTAGTTCATTATAACAACTGTCCTACAGATTGCTTTACATTATCCAATTCCATTATACCTTGTGTTATCAACTTGGTAGTTAAATGCAAGAAAGAAGTTATTTTTCAGAGTTTATCTATGCTTTTGGCTAGTTTGCCAACATCTAATGTTATATGATACAAATTTTAATGTCCATGAACTAGATGGTTAAATTTTGATTCCCTCCGCTAATATACAAATACAGTTCTATATTTTTAAACCAACAAAAATAACATTTACTAGTATATTGGCACTTTAAGGAAAATCAAATTTGTTGGAAGAAATTGTTATTTATAAAGGCTCAAAATTCATGTTAATCCTTGAATTTTTATAAACATATTCTTACCATTTAAAACTCGATTCATGGTTAACCATAAATAAAATTTTCAACCAACTCGAAAAGCTTATAATGTTTCAATGTTAATTATGGTGAGAGTTCAAACTTTTAAATCATGAGAAACTAGAACTAAAAAAAAAAGATTGCGAACAAAAAATGAGGAAACTAAACGGTAATTGCTTAGGTGACAAGATTAGTGATTGGACTTAAAAACAATCCTGAATAAAGAGGACAAATATACGTACGCGAACAACAAGATTAAGATGACGAAGCTTTTGACTTCAAAGTTCAAACTAATGTAAAACTTATGTGATCGTCTTACCCACTGACCTCTCCGGCCCTCTCTACATTCCTAAAATCAAATCTTTACTACTTTACTTGTCAATATTGCAAAGGTTTCAGCGTCTTTACAGCAACGAATTTTTTGTTATTGTGGCCACATTCAAATTAAATAAGCTCGAGAAAATATTTCAGTGATGTGAGCATATATACCCTTACGTAAAAAAAGAGAAAAGAGTTATGCAAGCCCACCACATGTATAAATTTTAAATTTGTAGGAATTTTCTTCCTATCTATATTTGTTTGAACTATAATACGAGTGAAATTTAGAGCTTTCTCGTTTGGATCAAAAATTAATCCCAGATTAAAAAACAATGAATTAATGGGTCAATCAATATATGTGTTATAAAACTACTAATAAAATATTAGCAAACTTGTATTAGTAAACTTATATGGATTGTTTTGTAACTACAAGTCACACAATTCTTGCTTTGACAAGCTTTCTTATCTTCATTCACATGCATATCCTCCCTCTCACTTAGCGTTGACTTTTGATGCTTCAATTTACATTGTCTTATATCAAATCTCTGACCAAACCTCTCCATTAATTATTTCTCTTCTTCCATCTCATCCTCTAAAACCCATTAACAAAACCATCAAACCACAGCCGCGATGAGCACCCTCCAACCACCGCCACCGCCACCGCCGATGATGCCGGGCTACAACGGCCTCCTTGGCACCGACGACATCGGAGGATTCAGATACGGAATTGGAGTCTCCATCGGAGTTCTCCTCCTTATCACCACCATCACCCTCACCTCATACTACTGCACACGTAACCAGCTATCTTCTTCACCTTCACATACCAATCAAGATCAGACACGCATCCATCACCATCACCACCATGTCATCATCGACGTCGTCCCCGGTCTAGACGAGGAAACCATTCAGAGCTATCCTAAGATCCTCTACTCGGAAGCGAAAGACTCAACGACGGCGTCGTGTTGTGCCATTTGTTTAGGAGACTACAAGGGAAAGCATCTGCTACGGCAGCTACCAGATTGTAGCCATCTCTTCCACCATAAATGTATTGACACGTGGCTTAGACTCAATCCTACGTGTCCCGTTTGTCGGACTTCGCCGCTTCCAACTCCTCTTTCCACTCCCCTCGCCGAGGTAGTTCCCTTAGCCGCCACAGTCGCCTCCACAAGAATGCCCTAATTATTATTCTTTTTCTGTTTTATATAACCGGAAAACTGACTAATCTCCGGCCAAAGCTTTTCCTCAGTTATTCTTTGAAGTCCTTGTAAAAAATTTAAAATTTTTGGTCACTAAAACTGATCATTGTACATATTATTTGTTAGAGAATTTAAATTAAGGGCGCAATTTTTATTGGATTAGTTTTGTTTTTGTCATCAATGTGAACAATAGAACAATTAGATTCGTAAGAATAGTTTAAATCGTTTTGAATATAGTGGAGAGGGACTTGGAAAATATGTTTCTTGGCTTGTATTGAATTTTTGGGCTCTGACTGATCATTAAAAAACAAATACGAGAACAAGTTGAAACTTATTAGTCCAATGGAAATCGAATCTATAATGACAATCTTTCTAAATCATGGTATTAAAAAGGTAATTATGTAGCAATCTCGTTTGTCAGCATATATAAACACCGAAGAATAAATACATAATTTCAAACAAAAGCAGATATTAACAGTGTATTTGTCTTATTTGGCGAATCGTTAGCCAGTTATATAGCCTCTGTATGATATGAGACAAACTTAGATGTAGACGTAAATATATATATAAAAGCGTTAAATCAAGAGTAGTAAAAGACACTCGAAAACGACTTTTGGCCCCACTCCCAACTGGGCGATGTTAATTAGGTAAGATAATAAGAATGAGTTGAAGTATTCGACAAATAAAAATAACACACCAAAATCATTTTACGAACATATAATTATTTTTCCATATGAATTGTATAGTGATCTTTTGACAGTTATAAGATTTTTTTTTTTTTTATAATGATTGATTGATTGTCTAGCTAAAAACTTGGACACATATAAAAGACAAGCGACGTTGTTTCTTTTTCGGGTTACGAAAAATGAAAAATATGTCCACAAAACTTATTTGAATTGGTTCGGTTCGGTTCGGTTTGAGTTTTATTTATACCCACTTAATTTTGAAATGTGGTTGGTTCTAAATTCTAATTAGGAAAACCCTTACGTCTGTCTCGGTTCACTAACTCGGTTTGAGGAACAAAAGGCGTGACACTATTAAAAAGTAAAAACAAAACCAAGGCTGCTGCGTTTTGCTTGAGGGAGAATCAACACACACACAAGAATCTCACCACGAATTTAGGTATGGGTTGGGTCTGGATTGACGATTCATCAGCCCCCGAATCCCGTAATGATTTCACCAATCAACCGCTCGGAGATTCCTCTGCCGTCGACGGCAATTGCTCCACCACTACGGTTGTAAGATCGCAGTGCAAGACGGAGGAGGTCGAGCCTGGAAAATTCATCAGAAAGTGCGACAGATCCGAGGAGGTCCTCCGACACTGTCTTGGAAAGTGAGTGTTTCAGATTTTCTCGCTTTCAATTTAATCTAAACAATATGAAATTGAAATATTTTTTTTCAGATATATTGAAATTGAAAATTTAAGATTGGGCAAACTAATTAACCATAAATATAATCTAAAGATCAAATAGATGTAAGTGTGTTGTTCTCATTGTCTTTGAGCTCTGACCTAAATTGAAGTTTAGTTTATTATTAAAAACCTATAGTTATGGTACTAAGAGCTAATGTGTGTGTCTTTATGAGATTTGGATTACTGCATAAATATTGTTACGTTTATGCATTGGAATGGCTATATTGTTTAGTTCTTGTGTTTTTCCCCCATGTGAAAAGATCTTCTACCTTTGAAACATTATGTTAAAGATGTAGCTCAGCTCAAATTTATATTATCATTAAAAAAATATCATGGTTTCTAATTTTTTCATCTTTCTAGTTTTGTAACTTGCAAATCTTTTCTAAGTAATATGCGCTATTATTCCATGTTAAATGTGAATCAGTGCTTTACTTTTTGAGTTCCTACAATGGCATCTCTTTTTTTGGGTCTAACTTTGAGATTGCTTATACGATCACTAAAATGATTTTCCTTGGGTTCTGTATCTGGTTCAGGCCTACTGAAGTCGTTCAATCCAACACAGAGCACACAGAAGAGGATGTCACAGACAAGATGGTGAGGAGATACGCTCTTCCAAATCAGTTCGAGGATAAAAACCCGCTAAACTTCCCGGGGCTCCGCTGCGATGTAGATGCTATTGAACATCACTTCTTGAGCGGAATGAAGAGTTTCTTTGAAGCAGCGGAAGAGATGACAAGCAGCTTGTTTGATATCATGGGAGACCATCAGTCAAGTACTAGGAGAGGGATACCCATTGAAGGCCATACAAAGGTAGAGGAACATCGCAATGGCGAAAATGCCACTAAACGTCCATACTCTTCAGGAGAGATTGATCTCTCAGGCTTGGCCAAAGACGTTTGAGAAACTTCTTCGTCTTCTTTCTTTTGGCATATAAAATCTTAAAAATGTAGTATGACTTGACTTTGGAGGAACCGTGGGGATTGTCGTCGTATTGTTTTAGTGGCTTGCACGGTTTTGGCCGAGTAGGTTATCGATGATGCTACCTACCATAATACTATATTACTATATTATGTTTTTTCAATCACTTTGTCTTCAAAGTTATCTACATTTTTCTGTCTTAGCTAAGACTTTTATCTACATTTTTTTCTGTCTTAGCTAAGACTAATTTGTAGATTCCATTAAATGGTAATAAAATAAACTGGTCAAAAGTAAGAGTTATGGCGTGGAATTAAAGATTTAAACCTAACGTTACGGTTATTGAAAGATTGGTTACCATGGAGTCATTGAGGAAAAGATAAGAAATAATATTTTTTGGTCTTCATCGATTGGGTTGTCGAAGATTTTCTTAACAATTACGGGATTTTGAAGGGACCAAACTGTTAATCGATGCATGTATGCACACAGACACTAAATAACCTTTAACCTCTCAGAGTCATATGTTAGATTTTGGTAATGAGGAGAGACTCAAATAAGTAAATTAATTGAGGAAAAGCCAAAAACCCTAATAAATACCCCAAAAGAATTCAGTCACGACGTGAGACCCAATTCCTCTTATTCGTCAAATCATCTTCCTTCCTTCTCGACGCCCATTTCTTCTTCTCCTTCGTTTGTCAATTGTGTATTTGTGTGTGTTTTTTCTTACAATAATTATATGATTCGTTATTCAGCCGACCTTGAGATCTTTCTCCGTTAGATCAGATATAATATTTGGGAGATTTATCTGTGTTTGTTCATGGAAGAGGTTGTGGCGTTAGATAAAGGAGATCTATGTCTCTATGAGATCAAACAAAGGGTTTTTTCTCTTGCGTGAAAGGGAAGAAAGTCTCTTTTCTTCTCTACTTTTTTTTTTTTTTTTTTTTTTTTGTGTTTCGCTTGTAGACTATTTATATAGAGATCAATATTTAGATTATAGAAATGGGGAATGTATGTGTTCATATCGTCAATAATTGTGTGGATACGAAATCCAATGCATGGGTTCGCCCCACAGATCTCATCATGGATAATCCCTTAAAGCCACAGCTTCAAGACAAGCCTCCTCAGCCAATGCTAATGCTCAAGGATGATAAACCCAAGCTCAATGACACTATTGGAGATCCCAAATTACTTGAGGAGAAGGCGAAAACGTTGGAGAAGCAAACGGGTGTCACAAACCATTCTCAGGAAGAAGAAAGAAATGAGAGTGAAACGAGGAAGTGTAGTGAAGAAGAGAATAAGAAGCCAGAGGTTGGGATCGCGTGTGGAAACAGTAGAAGAAAGGCTCACAATGTGAGGAGACTGATGAGTGCAGGGTTGCAAGCAGAGTCTGTGTTGAAGACGAAAACAGGGCATTTGAAGGAGTATTATAACTTAGGGAGCAAGTTAGGTCACGGTCAGTTTGGGACAACGTTCGTGTGCGTGGAGAAAGGAACAGGGGTGGAATACGCGTGCAAGTCAATCCCCAAGAGGAAGCTAGAGAATGAAGAAGACGTGGAGGATGTGAGAAGAGAGATTGAGATAATGAAACATCTCTTGGGACAATCAAATGTGATCTCCATCAAAGGAGCTTATGAGGATTCAGTGGCTGTTCACATGGTGATGGAGCTGTGCAGAGGAGGTGAGCTGTTTGATAGGATAGTGGAGAGAGGGCATTACTCTGAGAGAAAAGCTGCTCACTTGGCTAAAGTCATACTTGGTGTGGTTCAGACTTGTCATTCTTTAGGTGTAATGCACAGAGATCTTAAACCTGAGAACTTTCTCTTTGTTAATGATCAAGAGGATTCGCCTCTTAAGGCCATTGATTTTGGGTTATCTATGTTCTTTAAACCTGGTATGTTTCTTACAAAACAGAGATTTTGATTTCCTCTCATATAGATAAATGTTTCCTGAGATGTGTATGTTGATTGATATTTAAAGGAGAAAACCTTACGGATATTGTTGGAAGTCCGTATTACATTGCGCCTGAAATTCTAAACAAGAATTATGGTCCAGAAGCAGATATTTGGAGCGCTGGTGTGATGATTTACGTGCTACTTTCTGGTTCAGCTCCTTTTTGGGGAGGTACGATTGTTACTTATATTTGATCATTAACTGTATATGGTTTTGGATATGTTTTCATTTCTTTCTGTTCAATGAGCAGAAACGGAAGAAGACATTTTCAATGAGGTTCTGGAGGGTGAGCTTGATTTGTCATCAGATCCTTGGCCAAAAGTCTCTGAAAGCGCTAAAGATTTGATCAGAAAAATGCTTGAAAGAAACCCGAAACAAAGACTGACTGCTCAACAAGTCTTGCGTAAGTCCCTAGAATCTTGTAACTCCATTAGTTAGGCATGTGTGGAACTTAATCTTGTTTTATTTTCCAGGCCATCCGTGGATTAGGGATGAAGGAAATGCACCAGATACACCGCTTGACACAACTGTGTTGAGTCGCTTGAGGAAGTTTTCAGCAACAGACAAGCTTAAGAAGATGGCTTTAAGGGTACCGCATATAACAATAGCTTTTGTTTTTTCTTAGATGGTTTTGATGAGAGAATCTCTGATTAGTGTTTTTTTACATCCAGGTGATTGCAGAAAGGCTTTCTGAAGAAGAGATTCACGGACTTAGAGAAACCTTCAAGATTATAGACAGTGAGAAGAGTGGGCGACTAACTTATAAAGAACTCAAAAGCGGTCTTGAAAGATTCAACGCTAATCTTGACAACTCTGACATCAATAGTCTTATACAAACGCCAGTAAGCAGACACTAGTACTGTCTCAATATATGGTTTTTCAGTGATTATAATATAAGTCTGGTTCATAGTTTTTCTTACATATTGGATCATTTTTAGACGGATGTGCACTTAGAAGATACAGTAGACTATGAGGAATTCATAAGGGCGATTATAAGACTACAAGACGAGGAAGCAACATAATCGTTTAGATTTTATCAGCGAAAGAATGAAGTTGGCGTGAAAGATATTGTCGTCTGAAGGAGTGTAATGAGTACGCAAAATTGATGATGACGAATGTAAGTATAAATATGATGCATTCATCTCTTAGAGTTGTTGTTGTATATATCTACTAATGATAAGATCTATAATGTATTCAATATTTCAAAATGATAATCTATAATCTTCATATTTTTACTTTAGACTGT
Organism: Nasturtium officinale; assembly: GCA_963854855.1. Lineage (NCBI taxonomy): Eukaryota > Viridiplantae > Streptophyta > Magnoliopsida > Brassicales > Brassicaceae > Nasturtium > Nasturtium officinale. The sequence continues at coordinate 7,144,398 of OY978511.1, read as the reverse complement.
AGGAAACTACGAAAGGGCTGCAACAAAATGAATATATAGAAATAGAAGAGAACAAGGAGAAGAGGAACACAAAGAGACCACAATAAAGTAAGTTGATAAATGGAAATACAAAAAAAAAATTATCTGTGTAGGGATTTTTTGTTTTGTTTATTAATGCTTCTATAAAGGTTAGCGCAAAAATATGAAAGCTGTGTTTGTTGTATATAGAAGTTGTAGTGGAAGGATAAGGAGACAATTAAACTTAGGTGATGTTGATGCTTTCAATACTTTGCCTTTGTGCCTTGAGGGTCATATTAGTGATAAGAAAGATGAATACCTAACAAAAAATAAATTTTTTGAAGAACTAGCTCATACTTACGGATGTTATCTGAAACACACCTACCAGTTAATACTGTCTCAGTTTGATAATTTGGTTTTATTGATATCTATACCCTTTTTCTCTTTCTAAATGTTAAAAATATAAATTTAAATGCACAGTTTATTTTTTCTTATACCAAGCCAAATGAGCTTAGTTGTAGTAACTGAAGAATTTTCTTACATCAAACAAATAATTAATTGACAAACTTCCCTCTGAATCTCTGATAATTAATTTTGAAAAATCTATATCCAAATTTTATTCGGTTATTAGAGCATCAGTCAAAAAGTAGTATGAAAAGAGTTTCACCGTAAAATGTTCGGACGATACCTGAATGATTGCAACGTGTAATAATATATACAACATACAAACAGAGTGGGTCCCGTTTCTTTGGCGATGAATAGACCTAAAAATCACAAAAGATGTGGTCCCCACAAGATCTGACGGTGGGAAATGAAATCACAATCCTACGTGGAACAGTCTTTTTTGGTGAAAGAACTCATCGAGAGACAGCTCAGGCGCGGCTGGCGGCAGGGCCCGAAACGTGAAAGCCAATCATGTGAAACGGTCGTGACACGTCAGCAATAACAGACGGAAGGAGTGGGGTCCATAAACGGCGGGGATGTCGTGGGGATCTAATTTTTATGCAATGGTTCGCTGTAACGGAGACCTCCCTCTTCTTCTCCCCACGTTCTCCAACACTGCCTTTGTCTTCCTCAATCATTTGCGTTTTTTTTTTAAATCTCTACTTACCATTTTACCCCTAACTCTCTAATTGACCATATTGTTGACTCTTTTGATTATATAGATGATTGCAAGACATATTTAGCACCTAGAGACTAGAGACCATAGGAAATTTTGGCTTTACATACTTTTAATTGATTAGTGAATCTGTGATTATAGGGGAAATGAGAAATCTACTAATTTAGCTGTCTTATAATTTTAAGTAATTAATGGTTTAGTGAGAGTCTTTAAAAGGTCAAAGACCTAACAAAAGATGAGGGGTGTTTTGGTAGTTTGGTTTTCGTTTTGTCTTCATCTTCTCTCCTTTGACGTAGAGAAAGCCATCTTTCTTTGCTAATTCCACACAGATACAAGACTCGTCGCTCTTAGCTTTTCTTCTCTCTTTCTTTTGCCAGTGGTGTCTTTCAAATCATTCGAAGCTTTCTTTAGTAGAGAAAAAGCTTATACCCTTTGTCTTTCTTAATTGACTAACTAAGGTACCGCTTTATACTCCTTAACTTTGTCTTAATTTCAACTTCTGTGATTCTATTTGGTTTTGTTCGGTAATTTTTTTTTGTTCTTGTTTCAGATTTAGATTTGGACTCATGGTTTTGTTTTTAGTTGTCTGAAATCCATATGATCATGTTTTTTTGTTTGTTAAATCTCTTATCTAAATCAGAGCAGAGTTGCTCTGTTTTCTGAATATGGTGATTAGATGATGATGGTAATATAGTGGTTTGTTGCAGATTATGGAAGTGAATTTTATGATTTCACAACTTAAACAAGCTTTAGTTTCGGTCTAATTTATATATGCTTTTAACCAATTATTAAAATAATTCAAGGAAAAGAGTTTTGAGCGTTACGAAGTTTTATCTTGTTTTCAATGATTGTTGACATTAGCATTGCTATGCTACAATGTTTAGTCCTTAGGATCAGATGGAACAATGGGTGGCTCTTTAAAAGAAGAAGATCCATCTTTGGTTGGTCATTGGATCTGAGCTGAGTTCTCTTTCATTATCTTTGTCGGATATACATTTGCTTTGTGGGAAGTTGTCTGCTGAATGGCGTCCGAGGATTTGAGTGTTATTACGGAATCAAAGAAAGAAGAAGAGAATGTTAGTGTTGAGTATTCCAAGGACATGAACGAACCAGAGGTTCTTGACTTATCTACTGATAATGTCGCCAATGTTCCAAAAGATGAAGCCTCTAAGCCTGTAAAGGTATAATAATGCTTCTTACAAGACTTTGTGTTTTGAACTCTGTTTTGGTTATTCTTAACATTTCTCTTGTGTGTCATTCTATGCAGGAAGCAGAGCTCCCTGAGTCTGGTACTTCAGTGAAGAGTAAAGCAACTAAGGATACTAAAGCTGTTAAGAGAAAGTCAGGGACCTTTTCTCGGAGTCCGAGATTCCTTTCTCAAAGCTCTTCATTTCCATCTAGAGGAACTCATGCTGATATGACTAGAAAGAGCATTGATGCAACACCAAAGCCTAGTCCTAAACCTGTCGTTGCTGGTGGTTCCAAACCAAAGACCACTCCATCTTCAAACAATGGTGTTTCCACCAAGCGTACCGGTTTAGTATCTGTACCCCTCAAAAGGAAAACTATGGTAATTACTTCAATCTGTTTTGCTAGTTGTTTCAAGCTTTCTTGTTCTCAACTTATTAATCTCTTCTGTGCTTGTGCCAGCCTGTCAAACCCATTTCTAGGGAGGCATCTTCTGGCCCAACTTCCAAGTGAGTCAAAATCTTTGCTCATTTCAAATACTTTTATGTGGTATGATATAAGCCACTTAAGCAAATATGGAAATGTAAAGATCTGAATAGTCAACTAAACTGTTCTCCGGCAGCAATTGCAGATTGGGAGATGAAGGTACTAAATCTATTAAAGATGAAGTGGCAGAGAAGGACAATGAGGAGGCTGGATCAATCACAGCTGTGTAATTCTTCTTTCATTACATTGTTTTGGCACATATGATTCCATCGTTTGAATGTGTAAAACTGAATGCATCAGTAATTTACAGGACGGTAGATAAAGTATCTAAACCAGTGAAAGCTGAAATGACAAGCAAGGAAGATGAGGACTCCCGATCAACTACCACTTCGTAGGCCTTGTTTTCATCTCCTTCCCATGTTCATTAGTGACATATGTATCTCTATATATATATATTAATATATATAATGTTTGTATGTTCAACAGAACTTCTACACCTCGTGGACGGAGAAGCAGTGTTGGATCCGCTTCCGGATTTTCATTCAGGTTGGAGGAACGGGCTGAAAAACGGAAGGAGGTTTCTTCTATGCTCATTCTCTCATAATACTTCCATTTTTAGGAGGTTTTAGTATCATCATCTTAACTTGTGTATCCTTTACTTTCAGTTCTATATGAAACTAGAAGAGAAGATCCATGCAAAGGAAGTGGAGAAGACCAATTTGCAAGCAAAATCAAAGGTTGACTTTTGAAGACTCTTCTTCTATAATGAAAGAAAACTCTTATTGATCTGACATTTTTATTTTTTGGTCAAATGGATTGTGTTTGTTTTAGGAGAGTCAGGAAGAAGAGATCAAAAGGTTGAGAAAGAGCTTGACATTCAAGGCTGGTCCTATGCCAAGTTTCTATAAAGAACCTCCACCTAAGGTTGAATTGAAGAAGGTTTGCTTCTTTGCTCTTTCTTTGTAATCCAAACTTGTTCGAAATTGATCTTGTTATATTGATGTGTGGTCTATGAAAATGTTGCAGATACCAACTACTCGTCCTAAATCTCCAAAGCTAGGACGCAGAAAGAGTAGCAGCGATGCAACAGGAAGTGAAGCTGTGGCTCCTCGTGTGACACAACCAAAAGACTCATCATCATCTACACTGAAGAAAGCCATAACAAAGTCTCAGCCAAAGCTTGAAACTCAGGAGAAGTCAGGGAAGGCCAAAGAAAGGAAAAAGGAATCAAAGAAAGAAGAAACAGAGAAAATAGGAGAGGAAGAGATGGCTGCTTCAGTGGCTGCGAAACCCGAAGAGAAGAAAACGAACTTGAACAACATCCAAATGAATGGTGAGATTATGGCAAGTGAAGTTGCAGTGGGAGGCTGATCATAAGCAAAGATAACGTTTGGCAGCGGTCTCTAGTGTCTTCATCTTCTTCTTTTTTCTTAATGTGAATAGATTGTTGCATTGCGTCTACTTTAAGATTTTACTTAAGTCTTTTTGTATTTTTTTGGGAAATTAAGCCTCAATTGCTTCTTAAGATATATGTGGTCTCTAGTGTATTGAATCCAAAATTGTAACTTACATATAAAATGTGTGAATTTGAAGAGAAGTGGTGAGTTTGTGGAAATATTAAAGTCAAAGGAGGCTGGTGGGGTCTTTATATACAGCTGAGCTTATGAAGGTCAGATACAAATAGCCTCGTGTGGTATTCTGTATTTTTGCAACATGTATGTGGTCGGATACGAGATTATGCTTTTAATCTATGAACTAAAATTTTACAAACTCGAGTCAGAACCAAAAAAGAAAAAAGGAAGAAACTAATTTGGACTTTGTTTGGGTTATGGTTTTGATAGGTTATGTCTATCACATTGCTATGAGTTGATTTAGTGGCTTCTACATCATATGGGTAAAGGTTGGCCTGTCATGGTTTTGCGGTTGATCCCAAGTCTTTACAAAATAGCTTTACCTGTTTAACAAATAAGATTTAGAGTTATTATGGAAACTATGGCAGTTTTGAAATTTTTTAATAAGCAAATTGCATAGAAATAAATAATTTAGTTCAATGGGTGGTTTTTACAGTTTATAAGGTTTATCATAGACATGCATATTGTTCATTCCCGATATTTTCATTCTGCACATATCATACACCATACAAGAGATTAAAAATGTTCCTATGTAAGTTTTTTTCTTCTATGTTTGCTTTATGTACATATTAATACACATTATAACGTTTGACTTTGACTCTATAAGACAATTGCAAAGTTTGTGATATTAATTTGCTAAAGACTGAGAGTTAGGCTTTTATGACATGAGGACAAAAATCCCACACTGCTCACCTGCCCTATTTTCTCAGTTCTCACCGTCTTAATAGTAACATTAAAGATTCGTGTTCTAGGCCGTGAAAAAATAAAATTTAAAATCTGGCTGTAAACAAGCAAAAGTTCTTCCTTTTTCGTATAGCTTTATAAAAGCAAATAGCATTATTTATCAAAAAGTTTTGAGTGTTGTGTTATAATCGTTAAATAATCATGTGATATTAGCTGGATATATATATATATATGTAATTTGCTTACTTAATTACAGTAGACGTTAATACTCCATTCGTCTTTTTATTTTATTTTTGTTTCTGGTGACACAAAAAAATATTGTTTTTGGTAATGCATATTCAATAAACAAATACGCTGACTTTAGGACCAGGGGAATAAATGTAAATCGATAGATTATATTATAGATATGCTTATTGATGTATACATTATGTACATTGCAACTACCATGTCCAATCCCACATTATATATATGAAAAAGTACTAGACGAGAAATTTGATATTTTACAAAATGTTAACTTATAGGAGAGAATGGAATAGAATAGGCACACAAATGGCTCCTCCTTTTATTATTCCATAGTTGTATAACTTGTATTACATGGGTTTCTCTAACTAACTCCTACGAAGTTTTTACGCACTCCCAATAACACATTCACTAAAATCTACTGTCCACGTATTTATATATAAATTTTTATGATAAAAAATTACAAATAGAACATGCAAATCGCAACGAACCAAAAATCACATCATTTACATATTCATCTCTTTTTCCTTCTTTTTTTTTTCTTTTTTGGCAGGTGTTTACAGAATTAAGAAATTGGGAGCTCGGGTTTTCTTTTTGTTAACGTGTAAAATCACTGACACGGAATAAACCTTGAACCCATCATTCTACAAGCTACCTCCATCAATTTACCTGCATAGATTATCATATCATCAATAACTTTTATCAATGATTAAATGCAATGAATATATTATTAGAAATAAACCCCAAAGACAAAATACTTCGTTTTTTGTTCTTTTTATAAACAAGACATGGGTTTGGTTTGGGTTTTAGTATAAATAAAAACAAGCTGTCTTTTAGAAAGAAAAAAAACAATTTTTCTTAATTTAATGATTATAGGAGATTATTCGTCGGTGGCTTATATAATTAAAATAAGTTAATATGTGGAATTAAAAAAAAATTGTTAGAGAGTTTTTGTCTTCATTTTCTTACACGTCTCTACTTTATTACCAATCTCACATGTGTTTACTTACTTCTACTCTCATTTAAGAACAAAACTAATGGCCGGTTTATGTGTATGATTAATGTTTCGTTCCACAAAAAATTATGTATAGTAGTAAATGTTTAGAATAAGTTTTTTGACACTCGATGACACAAAAGAAAAGAGTGATGAATTTTGTGTTTAGATATCGAAGTCAAATACTTATGGATTAAAAAATCAGAATCCAAAACTAATTGTAAGAAAAGAGTAAAAAGATGGAAATGAATTTTACCTCTTCTTGATTTAGAAACTTTTTTAACGACGGGAGCAGCGGGTTTAATCTCCTTTGCAGGAGTCTCCTCTACCGGAAACAAAACTCCGTCAATACCCTGAACTGAAATTCGACCGTCGGTGAAAATATCAGGATCGAACAAATAAGCTGAGCCTTCACCGTGTCCGAATTTGACGGATCCATCAGCTTCTTGAGCCAACACTTTATGTGGGAATCTCAACGAATCGTACTTCACCTTCCCAAATCTTCGTACTGCGTTGTACATACTCTCTTCTGTTTGATACTCCGGTATGATGTGGTAATACACGATCTGCTCAGGAGCACCTGGCTCGCTAAGCTGATCCGTTGTGAGCTTAGCCATAGCTTCATCGTTAGGAGCCAAAACAGTTAAAACGTAGCCTTCTGACACGAGACGACCCATCTCAGTGGCTAAAGAAGTTAGGTTGACGAGTATGTCAGCCATCTCGTTGTAGCCACCGTAATGCAGGAGAGTGTGGATAAAATCCTTAACCTGAGCCTCTCCGTTGAAGTGATGACGTGGACCGCCGGGACCAGGTGCTGGAGCCGGAGCTAGAGAAGGACCTGGTGACATAGCGTCGTAGATTGGGAGAACCGGAGGAGCTCCGGCGGGAACGGCGGGAGCTGATTTCTTGAGACGGTGGGTTCTTGGGTCCACTTCAGGAGCTCCTTCTGGTAAAACGGCGGAGATAGAACGAAGACTACGTCGGCGGTTGAAATCTTCTTGAACAGAACGAGGGATGAGAAGACGTTCGATACCGTGAATGATACCATCGGGTCTAATGACGTCATCAGGACGAACAATCACAGCGGAATCAACCTTTAAAGTGTTGACGTCGACGGAGAGGTGGAGATTGTCGTTGGAGAGAGTACGGTGGTGGTGAGAAAGAGAAGGCCATTGAGGAGAAGAGATTCGTTTAGGGAGAATGTGAAACATTAATAAAGATTGTAAAGATTTGAGATTTCTTGGTTCGAGCAGGAATGATTTAAAGAGAGGGTCAAGGTTTCGTTCCAAGGCATCGTTACGTGGTGCGAAGATTGTGATGTTGTGTTTACCAACTGCTTCTTCGAGGGTTTGGAGAAGAAGAGCTTTTTCGACAAGCTCAGCTAGCTCTGTGTAGTGAGAGTCAAGAAGAGCTACGAGGACTGAATTGGAGTTTATTTGACCCGACCCGGGTTTATCGGGTAATGCGGTGGCAATGGAGGCGGCTAAGAGGAGGAATATAAGTTTTGTGACGCCATAGAAGGAATCCATGGCGCTGGAGAAAGAAAGAGAGAGAGAGAATTAGAAAGTGTCGGCAAAGAATAAGGATTTTGGAGTTTTTTTTTTGGCTTGTAAAGAAGAAAAGAGAGAAAGAAAGAGATATTCTGATGCTGAATGTCAAGTTTCTTCTTTCTTTCTTAAATTTTTTTTTTTTTTTTTTAATTTTTGGGTTGGTGGGGTTGTCTGTTTTTATAATTTTATATTTTGGGTGAGGGTAAAAAGTTGGGTCTACAAATGAAGCAAAGGTATGTGTCGTGTCAGTTTGTTCAGCTTAATGCCTTAACTCGGAGCCTCTCTTTCATACAAAGGCTTCTACTTGCTTCTGTTCAACAACTCAGCACTGTGTCTTTGTCGTTCGAGCCTCGTGTCGTTTTCTGACTCGGTTCATATCTAAACTTCACTTCAAGTAAAAATTTCCATCTTTGTATTTTTCTTTTAAATATAACAACTCGATTGTTTGGCTCCAAATCAAAGACGTACGACTCAAACAATTGTAAATCAAATTATTAGTTGATGATGATGATAGTCACAATTGATTTGCATCTCTACTAGTTTAAAATATGATACAAATTAAGCTTCATTGATACAAAAATTACCTGCTTCGTAACGAATATCCTTCTAGGTTCTTGAGGTTGTATTTTAGCTTACAACCATTGAGAAACAAAATTAACGGTAGGTGGTTTGTTAGCAAAATTGAACCATTGAAAACTCTTTTTACAAAGACTCTGCTACCACCGTACATGGGATCCCACTGGAGACTGTCGGTGGTTCGCTATTCCAACTGCAATATTTGTCGATTCATTTTTAAAAATTTGTCAATTCATGATCATGTAAATCTCTTGTAACTCTTTGGGCAATAGTATATGTATATATGGGCTAAGAACACTCTTTGACTCAGTGGATTTCATCATCAGCCGATGGTCGATTCTCTACTTCAAAAAGAGAGAAAGAAACTTATGTAGCAGCTATGCATGTCACCATAAAATATTTTTTCGTTGTAAACCTTTATACAAACTATCGAATGAACAAACATCATTGAAAGTGTTTGTAAAGTTGAACTGTCAATTAAAAGTTACCGTATGTGGTGCTGGCTAGATTTTAGAGGATGGAACTATATAAATTTTTCTAGAATGATCAATCGCATAACGCAGCAAATATTTGTTTGATTATATATTGAAATATCTAAATTTTAAAATAATTAAAAAGATGTCCGAATATATCGATTTAAATTTTTGATCTAACATTGTGACATTTTTTTGAAATATGAATCCTTTTTAATAAGACTTCGGACCAATGCATACAATACAACATAAGTATAATTTTAATTTTTAATGTATTGACATTTCCTGCAAAAATATGTCGTAAAAATAAATAACATATCGAGACGGGGATCTAATTGATCAATAAATGAATATGAAGAACACTTGTGAGACAGATGAACAATAAGGGGGCTAATGGAAACGTGAAGACTATCTTTTTTTTTTTTTACTTTTTACGCAAATCCATAAAAGTTGAGTAGGATTTGCATTTGCTTCACGTACGTGCGGTGGAATGACGCGTGATTAGTCTTAAGTTAACATAATGATTGATTAATAAAAAATCTCGCTTTCGCCGTTGATAAATTATCTGAAACGGAGACGTTTCTCCTGCCGTTAGATTCGCCGTCGCCTTCGAACCGACACTGTCTTTGGTAGTTGGCGTTCTTCTTTGATTCGAAGCTCCGTTCCCAGACAGTCCCATCAATATTATAAAGGGATACAATATTCTATTACCAATGCACCATAAGTAAACTAATTTGGTTTTTATTTTTATATTTCCATTTTTTGGAGCATCCGACTCGTAACATGAAGGGACTTCACTACTAAGTTTTTTTTTTTTTTTTTATAATAATCATTTTACTTTAGATTTTATCAAGTGTTAATCTTTTTTTTTTGGGCAAACATATTAAATGTTTTTTTTTGGTCAAAAACTATTGGAGTGAAAGGAAGAAGAATGATATCTCAAAACGACAAGTCAATGAATTTTAACGATTTTTATACTATAGAAAAGAAACATTAATTAGACAATAATTGAAAAAAATGTTGGACATGCGAGATGCATGGCCACTCGGGATATTTTGAAGATCTTGTGGTATGACATTATTGATTATTTTACCATTGATTTGATTCCTGTAACATTAAAGATTGGTAGAACATTAATGATCTAATGTGAAATCTACGTACATAGTTTGCATGTTGTAATTAGTAATTTAAATTGTTTACAATGAACATGAAGTCTTTAAAATTGTTAAAAGTATGTTTGAAATTTGAACCATCTCTAAAGAGTTTAGAGTTTGACCTAAATTCCATCCAAAAGTTTGAAATCATTAAGGAAACTGACAACAAAATATGGTACGGTAAGCAATATCAAGTATCAAGAATGTAAAGGATTGGCTTGTAAAAGTCCAAACTCTGCCTGGGCTTTGGTAAAAGCCCAATTTTGATAACTAATATTTTTTTTTTGGTGAAAAACAAAACTGACACTAATCTTGAATGTGCTCATTAATACGCTAGTCGATACGAGTCAGAACATTAACAACACATCTACATCCATTGACATTAAGAAAAACACATGAAATGGGTATGTGGTCCGGTCTAGCTCCTAATTTCGGGTAGAGCGGTGTACAATCAATATTACCAAATTAGGAAATAAATAATACTGAAATACGAAAAACTATTGAGTTGAATGTTGACTTGTTATGAAAGTTGACTTTCTGTGTGGCTTTTTCTTCCTCCTTCATCCTCCGATTCTGATTTACGAATTTTCCGGCGATACTCTTCGTTGTTCCCTGACGGTTCCACCACATCTTCTGCAAAGCTCACCTTTTTCTTCTTCTCCTTCTTCGTCTCCATATTATAATGTTTAAGTTCGTGCTTCTCCATGTAGTTAGAGAGGAGACGCTTGTGAAACTGAGCTGCAAGGAGCACCACGCTTCCGGAGACGGCGAAGACTGTCATGAACCCAATTGAGCTCTGCATTTTAGGTTTCTTCTGAGATTTGGTTGCTGTTATTTTGGATGAGAGATTGAAAATGTTAGAGGAGTTTGTGACATGATCGAAGTTTCGAGGACTACTTTTCGTTAATATCGAGTTATAAATCAGTAAAAAGAATTGAAACTTGAAAAAAGAACCAATAAAAATTAAAGGCATGGAAGTGGAAGGTTTTGGAAATTAATGGATGGTGGACTTTTGTAGGAATTTGTATTTGTATCGATTTACGTAAAAACTACGAATTTGGGTTAGAGTAAAAATAATAAGTATGTCAAAAAGGACCAAACCGAGCTGAGTTTGTGCACTACTCACTTCAAATGTCTTGTTTCCTCAGTATTTATAACCGTAAAAACTAGATCGGGGTGCATAAAAGCTAGTGTTGCCAACTCTAATGAACGAGTCTCGTTTTCTTCTATAATAAACGATAATTGTTTGTCAAGTAAGCAATCGTTTGAGAGTTTGGAGTTTTTGTTTGCGAATTATCTTTGTCATATCTCTTTTTAACGTGAATAACTTCTTTTATAAGGTGACCCTGATTCATAGTCCAATTAGGAATAACCTTTCCTAGGTCCAAGTGGAATAGCACTATTTGCTTCGTAACTCTCGCCATCTAAAAGATTTCTCTAAACTCCAATTCTAGAAGATTTTCTCTCTTCTACTACAAAGGTTTACGTGATCCATCATCTGAAAAGTGTATCGATTGAAGACTCACACAATCTCCGACTCTAGCTCTACATTGATACAATTAATCGATGGAAATCGATGTTTGAAAGAATTAAGTTTAGTTATAAACCTCGTCAACTGAATACTTGCGCAGATTATTTATCAAGGCAGATCTTTAATGTCTATAACTCATGTCCAAGTTTTTTACTGTCGTCTGTAATGCATGATATTAACAATGATCATTAATAAATGTATTTAGATGGAAAATAACGCAATATGAAAGAAATTACCTTTTTAGTATAAACTTTTATAAAAGTACAATGGTTTTAGTTTTAAAGATTAACAAAGATAGGGCAATAGGGCTATGATATAGTTTAACGGTGAAATTGTTAGAGTAATTAGTGGAATTACAAAAAAAATAATGAAAAATTGAATGTTTGAAGGATACTATGGTATTAATCGATTGCATCTCTCTTTTTTCATAAAGATTTATTAAAGACAACAGCAACAAACCATATCTTATATGCTATTTTTGTTTGACAGACTTAAGAAATTATTATTATTATTTCCGAAGACCAAAAAGGAGAAAAGAAATAAAGTTTTTTTAAAAAAACCAAGAAAAGTATGAAAAACAAATTGAACAAAGAAAATAATGAAGCTGTCGTTTTCAAAAAGTTGGTAGTGGAAATAAAGTTGTTCTAGAAATATTGTTTTGTCAAAAAGACAAAAGTCAGAAACTATTCTAATTGACCGTTCAAATGTCAAAGCCATGTATGTGCATCTCTTTCATCTTTTCCAATCTCCATGTAAGCCAATGCCAATGAATTGACTTATTCAATTCAAAAAATTGTTGTTCCAAAAGGGTAGTTAAAGAAAACAAGAATTAACTTGGAGATATAGATAAGAGATGAAAATGTGTTTTGAGATCCAAGTTTTATCAAGGCAATGTTTTATTGGATCTCATGTGTTTATACCTTGATTTATGGCAGAGATCATATGATGAGAAAGAGAAGAAGTCTTAATCTGTAGAGAGATGAAGTGGCTCAGATGATCCAACTGCTATTATCCTTCACCTCTGATTGTTCAGACCATGTTTGCTGTACATGTTCCCACACCAACCCTTCCCCTTCCTGCACATTCAACAACACCGATCATGAGTCATCAACAAAACTCCTGGAGCTACTTACTCTTAATAACACAATCTCACACCTTTGAGGTGAATTTGACCGTGGTTGTGCAGCATCTGCGATCATCCTCTGCAAGAGAAAAATAGTACTACAGTTTCATGTTTTAATATATTTTTAGTTTTAGGCATAAAGGCTTTTACCACTTTGCTCCCATTTATCAAGCTTTACTATCCATGTCCCAGGAGTAGTGTCTGTTGCAAGGACTTGATCTGCCCAAACACGAAACTTCTTCCCTTGTTTGTCTCCATGGTATTTTCTCAGCTCATCAATGGTATCTCTCAGAGATTTTTCAGCACCAGATGGATGAACAAACACACCACCGGGGTGCTGGTAAGAGATAGAATTAAGAGTCAGATGTATTATGCCACTGCAGTAAAAATTCAATATTCTGTTACACACTTACACATGAAGCTTTGAGGCTCGCTGTGTATGCCTCACAGTTCTCAACCTCACCACGTCTCCATCTCTCGTAGAACAAGAAAAACTCCACAACCTCGTGACCGGGGTTAGCATTCTCTGCCTTGCACTCTAAGAAGTCAGAGACATCTCTAGGAGAAAGGTTTGGACCAAGCTTGAAGTGACCAATGGCTTGTATAATCCCACCTGCACACCTCTCCTTTGCATGTATTACCTTTGGGTTGTCTTTTGCATTTTCAGCATGCCACTTCAACAGCTCTTCTTGAGCATTGCTTACCTGGGAATGAAATAACAAATTTCAACATTAAAATGAAATGAAATAAAGATAGATGGTGGAACATGATTGAACAAAAACCAACCATGACGCCATAAACATCAGGAATGCTAAACAGTTCAGCATCGTTCCCAGAGTCGCCACAAGCAAGAGTATTAACAGGGAGTTTCCCTTCAGTCTTCAGCTTCTTCAGCAGATATGCAAGTGCTTGTCCCTTTCCGGCACCTTGTGGTAAAATATCCAAATCCATGCCTCCACTGTAAATTATTTTGACATCCAACTGAAACATCCACAATAAACAAGTCATTAAGCAACAGTATCTCAAAAGACATAAGGGAAAGCACAGTTGCTACAATAACATTATCAAAGCAATCTTACACCACGTTTCCCCAACCGCTGCGATAGCTCCTCGGTAACTTCCTGAGCCTTACTCTTGTCAACGTAAAAGCTAACCTTGTGGGCCCTCTGCTCAGTTTCTGACTGCACGAAGTGATGACATTCTAGTCATTGTAGCACTGAGTGTAGATTGCGAAAGATAGACACGAGTGAGTACCTGAAGCTTTAACTCATCAGAAAACTTGGCAGCTTCTTCTTTGACAATTCCCAAATCCCATTTATTGTTTAAAGTGTCAACCCAACCATGATCAGGGACCATGGAGTTACCATACGTAATCTCAGTTCCGACAGACATAATGGTAATGTCAGGAGTCAACAAAGGTTTGTCCTTTCTCAGTTCTTTGTAGAGAGTTGGTGATCTTCCCGTTGAGAAAACAAGAAGAGAGTCATGGCGATAAGCGTCTTCCCACAATGAATTGAATCTCAACAGAGAGAGGTTGTCAGGATCATGATGATCAACCTGCACAAAAAACGTAAACACACACCAATCAAACAACACACACCTTCGTTGCTAATTAGCTAAAAATTTCTGAAAAAATGGCAACTTAAATACCATAGTATGATCAAGATCCGAGACAATCATCAGACGAGGAGGAGATGTCAGACGCTCCATGATTCCTATCGTTACGCAAAACTCATAATTGCGGTTGTTAATATTTCTCAAAAATTCAATCCAAGGATCTTCACTAAGTAACTAGTAAAGATTCTATAGAGATTTGATGTCTATAGCTAATCATAACATGTAAAATGAATCCAATAAATTAACCCAAAATTATAACTTTTGATCGCTGATAAAGCTAATTTACATAAAACACACACACACACACACACACCAATCATGAGATCAAAAACATAAATTCAGGCACAAAAATGAGGATAACATTGAGAAGAGAGAGAGAGAGTATACCAGAGAATCCGATTAACCACAGATTTTGGATCCAGCTATCTCTGTCCTTGAGTAAAGATATATTTTTGCCGCAAAATTGATATCGGAAGTGATGCTTACACGTGTACTACATCTAACGGAAGAGGAGAGCAGAGTGAATCCACATTATTAAACTGAGAATCGAATCATCTACTGACACAACAAAGCAGACCTCGAAGTATCGAATGATAAACTAATATCGAAAATTTGTTTTTTTATACCAAATCAAGAGTATGACTGCATTAAAAATTCAAGATTTGTTTTTAAGGTGGCATTGCCGCATTGGAGAGTAGGAAACAGGGTTGTCCAACATTTTTGGGTTCCAATGGTTGGTTAATCTAAACCGGTATTTTTAGCATACAGTATAAAACAGCAATTATGTTGGGTTACATATTTGTATTGTGATAACAAGAAACGTTTGTATGGAATTCTATAGACATTATGAAAACTAAACCACACTCAATAGGATTGTCCTAGGACGATGTGTTATCCTCATTGGATTCAAATCGGAAGCTGACACCATTACTCTTCACGAAATCATGTGTCGTGTGATCCACCACCTGAACATGGCCCATACCAACAAATGTTATGTCAATACAAGTCATACTTAACTACTGTTTAGATTTAAAAAAGCTCACTCACATTTGTGTTGCTGAGCTCAAGGTTGTAGAAATCCATGCACATTTGTGTTGCTGAGCTCAAGGTTGTAGAAATCCATGGAGCTGTCTGTGAAGAGAGGTCCAGCATGCCATGTACCACGGTTGAGTTTAAGAAACTTTGGTCCTGAGATTCTGAAGACACACACCTCTTCAACCTTTGGAGGAGCGTACAAGTGACCAGAACCTGATTCTACTTTATCATCTTCAATAAGGGACGGCTTAGCCACTCCAAGATACCAAACATGACCTCCTATTGATCCTAGACGCTGTGTCACGTTTGCATGATGAGTGATCTTGGAGAATCCAAAGGATCGATCTTTGAGCCGCATTATATAGAACCTGTCAAAAGGATAAACGGAGTCAGAATGTGAAACATAAAAGCTGAGACTTGTTAATGCGTTCGGCCAAAATTTGAAGTCTTTTGTATATGGGAACCCATCAACATAACCATTTGGGACAAACACAAATCACATAAGAGTGATACAGTAGCATCAAAGATGAGGAATTTAAACGGAAATTAACAATGAATCGGATTAGTAGAAGCAGAGATTTTATCAAGAATCATTAGAGAATCGGGAAAGAGTACCATGGGACCAATTGAGCATCGTTGGGACCGAACTCGTCACCATCGGAAGAGGCTTCCATCACTTGACCATAATCTCTGAAGCTCTCTGAAGTAGCTTCCATCGGGATCAGATTTACTTCCACAGGAGATTCCGACATTGTTTGTTGTTCCTACCACAAGAAAATGAACGTGTCGGTGACGATCAGATAGAAAGATATGTGAGCTTTTAGGGGGTTTTAATCCACTCAAAAGTTTGGAATTGATCAGAAAACACCAATGCATTTGGAACTGAAAGAAGCAGAGCAGAAATCCCTTGAGGAATCTGAACGAAAGGAGAAAGAAATTTTTGATGTCCAAGAGATTAGTGTAAGTAATGTTGAACAAATTTATGATATCTATAAAGATATAAGATCAACAAGAAGTATGGATTCTGATACATAAATATATATATCTGCTTGATTTGGGGCTCACAGAAAAAGCTAAGCACTGGGAATACTGAGCTTGATTTCCAAAAGATTGTAGTGACTACTGAGGGCAAAAATTAACCTTTTTCTGAACCAGAGCATTTTTTTTTTTTTTGAAACTGTAGATACAGAACAAAACAATCAACTTTTTCTTTGTCAAAAATTTGCAAAGTAGCGTTTAACAAAAGAGGAGAATCTCCGGCTTAAGCTGCTCCCAAAAACTTCGTTGCAGCAAAGCAAAGTAAAAGCCCACTAGCAAAGCTTCTTCTGACCAAGCTGATCAGCGACCACTGCATCCTCATTCTTCTGCATAGCTTTCTTGGCAAGTTCGTAGCCAGCAAAGTTCATTGCACCAAGAGGAGCCACCCAGAAGAACCTCGGGACTGCTCCTTTGAACAAACCAAGGGGACCCTCATGGCGCAGAATCGAGATAGCAACCATCGACATTGAGATCGGTCTCCCTGGTGTTGCAGTCATCATTCTCGTCTTCATCACATCAAATGGCGTTGTTACAACTGCTGCAATCCCTCCCGACACTGCCCCAACTGCTATTGTCTCCCATGCCTCCAGTTCTCTTCCCAGTACTTGAGCCACCATCTACAAACACCCATACAAACCCCAATCAATATAATATTTACAGTCTTGACCCTTTTGATTATCTCATCATTTCAGTTTTGTTACCTTTTTCGACTCTGCATACAGGCCCATGCCAACAACATATAGTGGAACTTCACGGCAAAGAGTTGCGCCTGTTCCACGGAAAAACCCCCTTGGACCATCTTGCTTCCACGTCCCTACAATGGCTTCCCCAACATTGTTAAACATCCCAGCCTGCAACCGTTGCTTCAGCACCTCACATGGAATCCTCACAGCCGTGCCCAATAGTGTGCTGCAGAATGATGCGATCGATTGAACCTGCATCAAAATTCTCAACCTTGTTTACTGACTACAAAACACAGAGACCAGAAAGCACAATACAGAGGATGCCTGTAAACTGAAAGTGGTTAGGTTCTTCTTCAGAAATAGCCTTGATATTGACTTTTGCAGAATAACTCTCATAGAAAGTTAACTTACTAGATGTATTATAACTATAGAGGACAAAAGAAGTATTTAGGTTTCTAGGAAGATAATATGATGTTGGGTTTTTCAGAGGACAAGTGCAGTTTTTGGGTCCTTTAATACTAAATTATTCAGTAACGCAGCATCTATACGAACCATAATATAACATAAATTTGAAACACGAAATTTTCTTCCTGGCAAAACCAGCCAAAAAGTGAGTAGTGTGATCATCACCTGAATTTCTGGGAGATTGGGAGCAAAATTGATCAACACAAGTTTGCTTGCTTCGAATATTCCTGTTCGCAGGCCATGGCTAGATCAATGAACGAGGTTAAGCCACATTAGAAATGAAATTCAACAAGTAAAAGTTAAAAAATCTATGATTTGAAACAATTGAAAATACCTTGAAAATTGTCCGAGAATTGCTGGAATAGAACCCTTGTATACTCCCCGTACACCAATCTCTGGAAGTTTTGCTACAACTTCAGGAAATGACAAGGTCGACGCTTGCACACGCGTCTGGCAATGAAAGTGATAATGAATCCATCAAACCACAGGTACGCAACAAGAAACCAGGAGAAATAATTTGCATATGCCTAGTTCTATCTTTCTAAATATGCAAACGTTGATGCCTGAAGGAGGCATTGTTTTGTGCTATGCCTAGTTCTCACCAAACTTATCCATATTGAGCATGTACTTATATTCAGCTGCGAAAGTGACTCACCTTGATTGTGTCAATCGGATGCATTAAGGAAGTGGAGAGAGCAGAGGCAAGCCCTCCCGCTAATGCAGATTTTAGAACATCTCCAGCAGGTAAGGCCACAGGGGGTGCAACAGCAACAACAGTCGCAGCTTCAAACCAGATGTTACTATACAAGTAAAAACAGCACTGATCACCATTGGTCTGACAAAAGAAATTAAGGTTCAAAGCATTTAAGGAAATCAACATGAAATAGATGAGAGCAACTAAGGGGAACTGATCCGGTTCAATCCAAACAATCCTACTAGTCATGCTTAATAGCCCGAAGACAAACTGCTACAAAATAAAAACATCAGTTTTGCTCTACAACAAAAAATTATCCATACCGAGGATCATCTTGTAATCGCTCATATGGCAGCAAAACCATGAAATTACGGAAGTGTCCATATGAAATAGACTCCTCGGTGTCAGCCTTCAAAAATCTCATCATTGCTATAGCATTTTCTTCATTAGCAGGAAGTCCTGCGTTATTTAGTGATGCTAATATCTCACTCTTCTGAAGAGTACCAGACTTGGTCAAACAGAGAGAAGTATAGGCACGGAGGATGGTTGGCTCCTTCTGTTCCATCAAAGACAAAAATTGCTTCCAACCAAACGATTTTGAGAAAAGATGACTCCTAGCTCGTCTCATAAATTCCCTGGCGTATCTTTTGGGCAATTTTCTACTCCTCATTGCAATTTCCAGATCTTCCAAAGTTACTTTACCATCACCATCTCTATCTAATTCTTCGAAAAACCTCCTGCCTGGAAGCCACAGAGAGTTAAATTTGGACGAAATGGAATAAATTATAGTACATGACCTAAACACCCAATCTTCATCCAATTTTAAAAATAAATAAGAATGTGTTCCTCTATTAGCAGACAATCTAGTATGCTAAAACTGCAACACACATCACTTTAGGGTGACATTAGCTTAGGGTGATGACTAGAGCAGGTAATAAAAGCGAAGACATGATAGAAGATTTATGTAACCAAAGCAACAACAGGTACTCCTTTTCAATAATTCAACCAGAACAAAATACCTCAACAGTCTTAACTTCAAGATGAGTATTAAACAACGCAAGCACGCTACTCTATTTGCTTACCAAATTGCCAAGAAAAGGTAAGGTTCCAAATACAAATTGGAGGGTTCATACCTTCAGACTCTGTGTATCTGAAAAAATCCTGAACAGATATTAGTTTTTTCTTGTCCGGATGGTCTCCTGAAGGTCTTCCTAATTGAGGTAAAAGCTCAATAAGTTCAGACAATGAAATCGTGGACAGTGTGGTTCTCAAGCGCTCTACATTTGACAAAGGTATACTAAGCAATCCACTTGCCAGCTTCTGTGGGGAATCAACTGCACCTTCCTCCTTACCTGTAGTACTGACATTACTGTCATCACCATCTTCACTAACGGGAGATGTCAGGCCAACTATACCTGACGCCACATCTCCAACTCTGGCAAACATCAAGTTCCCAAGGAATCCATTTACATCAAGTTTTCTAGCCTCCCAAATGTTAAAAATAAGTGGACTATCAGTTTGAGTGAACGCAACAGCTTCCGTGGAACAACAAGATTCCGTCTGTGAACTATCCTGCATGAATTGGTCCAGCTTCTGTAGATTCTGAGTCAACATTTCAATAAGAAAACCCATGGCACATTCAATCGAAAAAGGGTTCCCTTCCTTTTCTGCAGATTCAGCTGATAACCTCATTTCTTTCCGATTTCCAAATGAAGTCTTTGACTTAATTCCATGTTTACGTGAATGCAAAAGAGTGTTATCATCATCCCCTATGCTGTGAATCCTCTTTTTACCTATCTTAAAGGGAGTAGGAAAAGCATGAACAAAGCCACTAACCAACAAAGACCAAGTCATGGCAAACTTGAAGCAATTCGTACAAGAATCATCATCTTTCTCCAAAGACTTACCTTTCTTCACCACCACCATCTCATCTCTACGAATACTCAACTTCTCAAAGAGTGACTTCACAGGAATTTTAATGGACAAACCTTTCTTTCTCTCTTCACTAACCACACACTGAAGAACATTTTCCTCTGAATCGGGACTAGCACACATTCGCTTCTTCCTGTTTCTTCCAGATAATCTGAAAACAAGACCCAGATCCTTTTCTTTGCTTATCCAGCAACTTTCAATGTCTTTTGCCGCCTTTTTCACCCCAAGCTCGATCGGGTGAAGAACATCTTTAACTACTTGAATTGAATTGAATAGAGTCTCAATATGATCATTCTTAGAAACCATTGCTTCAGACTTTCACAGCAACCATTCAATGGAGATACACAAAAACACGAAGAAGATCGAATCCCAGCAAGACGAACTCGATAACCCTAAAATGAAAACGGTGAAATCAAACTTCTTAAAGAAACGCTCGAGTAAAGAAACCCTAAAAACTGTTCGAAAGTGGTATCGAAGCGAGGGACTACAAAATGAAATCAGAAGAAAGACGATTCAGATATCTATTTCCGCCATTGAAACACCAAATGTTTAAGCCAAAGGCGAATGGGAATACGAGAATCGGAAAGAAATGAAATGGAGCAAAATGAGAGCAGATATGGTGGGCGTAAGAAGAGAGGAGGTAACCATGAAATGATGATGACCCTCTTTAGCCTTTTAGTTCCCTTCTTCTTTCATTCTTCTTTCATTCTTCTTCTTTGTTTTTCTTTTTTCTTTTTACAAAACTATAATTAAAATAAATATTGGAAGAAGATAAAGACATGGATATTATAATAGCTAACAATAATTAATCAAGACTATATTTTCTTATTTTCATGTAATGGATCAATCATGAGCCAATTTTATGCTATTACAGGAAAATTAAATTAAAAGAAAAATAAAGGACTCGAAAAGTATTTTCCTTTTACATCAGTTAAATACTGTAATGTTTTCTAAAAATAAATTTACATTACAGATAATTAAAAAAAAAAGGAAATATAAAATGAATAATAGTTTTGTGGAGGGAGATGCTGCTAATAAGAGGCATGGATGGATAGAGGCTGACGTGAGACGTTGCTGGAGCCACATGACACGTGGACTTCAATTTTCATTACTTGATTTTTTAAATTAAAAGACTAAAACGCCCTTTTGCTCTGCGTTTTGATTGTCCTTTTTAGCAACCACACAAGTGAAACCAAGTCTGTGGTCTCACAAAGATACCACAAGCTTATAATATCCCATACAACTTGCATTTTGACAATGCAATTCTATAACAAAAAAAAAAAAAAAAAAAGAGATGATTCTAGTGAAGTCTTTTGATTAAGATATGCATCAGAAAGCGGATCCGCTGCCTTTAGTTTTGCCGAGCATTACATCTTTAGCTTCATTGATCTTAGATGCCAGGAAATGGCTACCACCTGCATCTGGATGGTTTGCAACCATTACTTTCCTGTGTGCTTCCTTCACCTTATCTTCTGCTACACTCTCCCTGCAGTTAAACCCCAAGCCCACATTTGTAATTATGTTACACTTTCTTTAATGAAACAACGCCAATGCTAGACAGCTATAGCAAACTTAATCACAAATTAGTTGAAGATTGAAAACCAGAGTATGTGTGTAATCTTCACCTGATGCCAAGAATAAGAGCAGCTTCCCTTCTCGTCATTGTAGGCTGGAAACCGCCTTCATAGAATTTCTTAATTTTGGGTCTTGGTGGCCTTGCCTTGAATGCTTGCCATGCTTGGATTCCATATCTACCAGCAAGTGCAGTTGCAGCTACTGCAATACCCGCTATAAATGGAGTCGCCTGATGTACCAAAAACATAACAACATTATGCATTTGTAAATGCTTTATTCTTCCTACCATCATCATTTTCCAATTCACAGGAAATACTAAATCAAGCTCACTAATCGGATCAGATAAAATGTTGCATTCATAGTTTGTTTAGTTTTAAAGATCGATTGTTTAAATAATACATTTTGCACAGATGACTAATTTTGCAAATACAACAGCAAACAAGGAAGCAGAGGGGCTTAGGACAACACTTGGATCCGTGAAAGAAGTTTGAACTATGAAGGAGTTTGCATTGAGGTTAAAATCTTATCAAACCAAGCACAGACTCTTTCAGATCTTACAAAACGACTCATTTCCTTGTAGATTGAAAGAGAAAAGCCAAACTCAGACCCTTGAAAGATCTTACAGGAAATATTCATTTGATCATTTCCATAAAAGAGAAGAGCTAAGGTATATATTAGAATGATCGATTTAGCTTATGAACATCCTGCACAATCATTACTGGTTTCATTTGAGATTCCAAACGTAAGCTCAACAAAAAAAAAAAACTTGAAGAGGACCCATAAACCCAGATTGACTAAATTGTAAACATGAATGGACTTTTGGAAACGCAGATGAATTTATGACTTACAATTTTCCAACATCAAATCGCAGAACAAGTTTATAAAAACGATTGACGAGTATTAAACCAGATTCACAAAGCCTAATTCATGAAATGAAACCTAGAATACGAACACAGAAGGCAGATCTAGATATTAATGGGACAAAACTCACAATTAACAGATGAACCCTAATTTCTGGAAGAGAGTATAGCTTTTAATTACCATTCAGGGATCTGAGAATCTTCGTTTTCAGAGTTGGACTAGGATTAGCGAATTAAACAGTGATTTCAATGGTGACTGCTGCTCATAGCGATGAATCCGATGGAATGAGGATTAAATGTCTAGGCTTGGAGTAACCGATAACTGTCAAAATTCAATCAAATTTGGAGCAAACCTTTTAACCGGTTCTCCTGGTTACGTCTGACCGATTTCGGCATTTCGCAATGAAATAAAACTTTGAAGATTTGATTGAATGAGATTATTTTTTTTTCTTTTTTAATGGTCCGAATTATTTCGGTAAACCGGTGTGGTAAGTATAAGATTTTGCCGGGATTAATATCCTCAAAATCAACTATCACAAAAAGAATACCCCAAGAGATTACGACCACATACATATATGATAGTCTTAAAATCCGAATAACACTCGAAAATGTATTTCTAAGCTAGTTTTTCATGTACTCACATCAAATGTTTAAGGAGATTTACTATGCATGTTTTAACTCTTTTCTTATTTGCATTTTCGGGTACTACTTGCGAAAAAGAGAAGACCAAGGTTCTAAAAGAGCTACAAGCCCAGCAAATATCCACACCAAAATATGAGAGAGAGAGAGAGAGTATGATAAAGAAAGGAGAATGGGTTTTTGGATCACAAGTTCTTGAAAGCAGAGTTATGTGCATCTTTTGAAGGAGTGAGTCTAGCCAACAAGGCCTTGTTGGGGCAATGGTCTGCGTCCACAAAGTAGTGATTCCCATCCGCCTTGAAGCTCACAAACGGTCTTTGCGTGTCTGGATAACGTATGTCTGAGAAATT
The DNA here is from genome assembly GCA_963854855.1 of Nasturtium officinale. NCBI lineage: Eukaryota > Viridiplantae > Streptophyta > Magnoliopsida > Brassicales > Brassicaceae > Nasturtium > Nasturtium officinale. The sequence continues at coordinate 7,120,763 of OY978511.1, read as the reverse complement.
CAGTGACTTTGGGGTAAATGTGGCGAGCCATGTCATCATCTCAACCTCAAAGGTGTCTGAACCGGGTTGCCACCTCAGCTTGTGAATGTAGGGGCTAACAAACCAGTGGAGAGCAGCGGTTGTGGAAGCGCTGAGGAAGATCACAGTGGAGGCAACCGCACCTTTCATGATCACATTCAGACCCGGGGAAGTCATGAAGGTGATGACTGGGCCAAGAGACACTGAGAGACAGCACGTGGAGAGTGAGAGGAGTTTCACTTTCTTTATGGTGGATGAGATTGGGCCATAGTAAACAACCCCTCCACCATTTTCTTCTTTGTTCTCTTGGGGTCCAATGCTGATCTTGTGATCATCATCATCCTCTCTAGTCTTTGCTCCAAATGATGCCCAGCTTCTTTGATTAAGGGATGGAACCTGGAATCTGGCCTTAGGGATCACTGATGATGACCATGATCCTGCTATTGACCGATGATGATATCCTGAAAAACAAAAACAAAAACAAGAATTATGATGATTGATGAATCTGTGTCATTCCTCTAATGTTAAAATTAGACAGTAGCAAGCATGGAATTTGACTAAATAGTTAGCAATTTCGTTAAATTGAAGATATAAGATAGATCTGATCTCGTGACCACTTTTGACTTTTGAAGGATGGAACCACAGCAAGCACCGTAAGACAAGATCAATGAAATTGCCGCATTGAACCTAGACTATTGCCTTAAACAACACCTTATACTCAAAACGTTGTTTTAGTGAAATGGAAAAAAACTAGCCTTTTCATTTCTCATCCACTAAGAAGCTGAAGCCAGTTTCAAATCCATTAAAGTTTATCGAACTAGGTCAGGCTTAGAACATATAAACAAACCAAAAATGCTTCAGTGAACTGCCATAACCCTAACCTGCCATTTCTCATTCAAATGAAGCTATGGAAGACAATGCTCAAGTCAATTTCCAAATCCATTGCAGGTTATTGGATTAGGTCAGATCAAGCTAAATATACTTTGAGGATAAAATCGAGGCATTTGGATACAAAACCCAGAAAGCTAATAGCAACCATTTCTACTGTAAAGCCGTACCAATGACTAAATTCTAAAAACCAAGATGGGGCTTTCTTCCCGGAAAAAAAAACAAAGCTGTATACTGGAAAGATAAAGAACCTGTAGCGAAGGTTGAGGAAGAGACACGCCGAGATTGAGAGCGAATCAAGTGAATCAGAGCTGATCTTCCCATCGCCGTTTCTGTTGCTCAGTTTCACAAGTCAAGTCCCCAAATGAATGTGGTAGGGTTTTAGAATGGTTTCTATTTTCATAAATATCACTTTCAACTTAAGTAGAACAGTTTTAATGGTCCAGTGGCTAAAGTTACTCGCCTTGAGCAATGAAGGTCTTCGGTTCGATGCCACAGTTTTCATTTTGTTTTTCAACCATCCACATCATGGACAGAATTTATTTTGTTTTGTTTCTAGCTAAAAAGTTCCAAACTTGTATGTAAAACATAGAAAATGCATATACTTTTTATTTGTAGATCAAATATGAATTTGACTTTTAAGTTGTATTTGACTAATTTTTATCTCAGAATAGTTTTCTCTTTGTAGAGAGAGATACCATCGTCCGTTTTTCATTTGCTGAATTGGTTTTAAAGAGAAATGTCCATTTATGATTGTTGAATGTCAAAGTTTACGAGCTTTCAACTCGATATCAGTTTACTTACGCATGTATCTTTTTATAGTATTACTTATATGAGATATTTCTAACAGAAAACCTTCAAACTTTTATAGTGGGGACTCGGACGCAGTGTTGCCTCTAAGTGGGACGAGGAATTCAATAAATGCAATGAAGTTGAAAAGCAG